>JAOSBN010133100.1:0-28440 GCA_027563595.1 Erythroxylum suave
CAACTCTCAAAATTATCAAAATCCATCAATTCTTTCCTCATCACTTTCCTTTAAGTATAAATACATTTATACCTAAATATATACATAATAACACTCATTTCTTTTTACTTAATATTTCTAAATTCTACTTAAAAATCAGGGTCCAACAATTGTAGCCCGCAGCATCAAACCTTTCTGTCACGATCGTGGCCTGTGATAGAGTACTTATGTTATGGTCATGTTCTTTAGGGTACGATCGTGGTTTAGTTCACAAGTCTCTGTCATGATCATAACTGGTAGTTTCGGTTAAAAGTCTCCGAAACTCTGCTGTTCTTCAATGTTTACCCTGAAACACTAACAAGCACATCAAGTTACCTAAAAAACATAACATTTAAGCTCAAAGATTTATGCTAACCTATAGAAAAACTCTTGAACACATAAATTAACAAAATCCTAACCTAAATACACACTAAGCACTCAATTTAACACTTAATACATAACAAATTAAACCCTAAAACATGATGCAAATCACACCTATCAGCTCCACAACTAGAGGAGATTCTTTAAAAAAGGTAAATAGTTCGTTTATACTAAAAGACCTATAATGATACTACCATCGTCATTATGATGAGTGAGATTCCATAATAATATGAGTAGGACTAAGGGTCACTTTATCGAGAGATTTAACTCAAGAACATGTTCAAAGCTAACAAAAAGGAAGAATGGTATAAATCGCCAAACTAAAAAAAGAAGGTAGGATTGAGAGTGATAAAATCTTAGGATTTGATCACCGTTAGCAAAGTAGATAAGATCATAAGTTATTAGAGAACCTAAAATAAGAGTTTTTCTAAATACAAGAAATAACCAAAAATCTTGTCAAGTATACTTGATTAATCAATATAGTAATCTTCTATTTATTTATATCCATAAAATAACCTTTTATAGACATAAAGTCTAGAAAAATTGTAGAAAAATAGAGATGGGGATTGTGAAATTAGGATTATTAAATTTTTTAGGTAAAATAATTTAATTAGTTTAAATATTTAAGATCAAGGATAAAATAAAATAAAAATATTTTATTAATTATAAAATTTTAATAAAATTTAAAAATTATGATTAAGTCCTATACTACCCCGTGGAACATATATGGCACTGTATTTCTTGCTTATAGGTGAAATATCGTTATTTTTTGTCACACCAATAACTGATGACATTAAATTTTTGTTAGAATTTTCAACCACATAGAGTTTAATTTAAACACAATGAAATGTTAAGGTCTAAATTGTACTTATTTATAAACGTTAACATTATACCATGGTCAAATCATTGACAATGATGACCGGTAGGATCTCATCTTCTCCCAATTACACATACTTAAGATGTGTAGGTAATGGTTCCAACTCGAACTTAGGAGCCTGTTCAACAGAAAGTCTATCTTTCCTATAAAAGTGGGTATTGTTATCTTAAGGTTACTTATATTGTTTTCCACCATTTCCTCGCACCCTCTTTCATATAGCCTAAATTGAATCTACCCCTTCTTGTATTTCTATTCTACCTTATACTCCACCTCATTCTCTTTTACCACCCAGTCAAGTTTAACTCCCTATGTAGTTGACAATATTGTCAACTTCATCAAAAACTTCAAAGTCATCCATTATAGTTAGTATAGATGAGTCACGTTGTAGACTAGCTATGTAACTCTATATTTCTCTAGTATATCCCTAATTTCTCTAAATTTTTTAGTGAATTTCTCATATTGGCCTTATATTATGTTTAAAATAATCTTTTGGTCCATCCCTACTCTTTACTCCTCGCTTACTTCCTTATCTTTAGACGAGTATTTGGTTTAACTTTGTTTTACAATGAACCACAAAAAAATCATAGTTTTTTTTGTAAATTAGAAGAATTTTTAAATGGAACAAAATATGTACAAAGACGTTCATTACAAGTGCCACTGTAGACATGTCTAGCTAAACTAAGCAACTAGCCACAGGGCAATCAAAAAGGAAACTAAAGGATGACATAAACCATAGGAGGACCAATGTATAACCAGTCAATTCAGAAACACAAAGAACTGTACCTAAAAGGCAAAGCATCTATAAGCTATGTGAGAAGCCTAACTAAAATAGCACAAGCCCAGAAGATGCAAGCCAAAAGAGGCTTAAGGGAACGCCGATTAAGAATAACCTTAGCATTTGAAAGGCCACGGAAAAGTTGCCGCCGAGTAATGATTGTGTTGAACCTCCAAGGGTGGGCTAGGCAAGATATGGCCTTGCCAAAGAGAACCCCACATGCGGTAACCTAGAAAAGGACAAAGCAAATAACCTGTAAAAGAAATGAAGAACCTAACTATAAAATTACCTCCTCTCAGTGTGTAGGCTGAGAAGTTCCCTAACGTGGGAGATTACTCCGAGAGAGACTCGCTCCTCAGCCATTGCTTCATTCTTGAAGGTTCAAGCATTATATTCAGTCCAGATATGGTAAACTATAGTGGAAAGCAGAAGGGGGAAGTGAATGATGGCTGGTATTCTGGTACAGGAAATAGTTCTATACCAAAAGAGGATAGTTGAGAGAGTAGAATGGTTAAAAGTGGGCAAATCGAATCAGGTAAGGCATTGTTCCCAAATTGTGTGAGAGAATGGGCATTCAAAAAATAAGTGATCTATTGATTCATTGGATGAGAAGCACAGGGAACAGTGATTAGGAGTATAGAGGTATGAAAGTTTATCCTTGGTTTGAAGCTTTTGTAGGTATGCAAGCCATAATGTAAAAGAGCAGTGAGGGGTATTATATTTGTACCATACTATCCTGTACCAAGGAACAATCGGTAACGGGGGTCGCAAGAGATGATAAGCTGACACATTTGTATAGCACTTGGTGGGGTTCGCAAGCCATTCTAGGCTGTTAGGTAAGATGCAATTGAGTAAATACACAGGTGGCTCAAGGTGTCTAAGGAGGTCTGTGGAAACCTCCCTCTAGCTCCAAGCATCATTAATTATAAGTTTAGAGACACGTGCTATGAGTGGCAGCTCTAACCCACTGATCTCTCTCGAAGTTGACAAGGTCCTCAGAATACCACGCAGGTGCCACAGATCCTGCCAGAAAAGAGTTGACATACCATTTCCAATCCTAAATCTGAATTGATGACACAACTTGTCCCTAACTGTTAAGATCTTTCTCCAACTCCATGAACTATTATAGGTAGGCTGTGCACTCCAAAAATTTGTCTTACGCAAAATAATTGTATGAACCCACTTAACCTAAAGGGTTTCCCTATCTTTAAACAAATTCCAGATCCATTTACCTAAAAGAACATGATTCCAAGTAGTCAAGTGTCTGACACCTAAGCCCCCTCCCTTTTTAGGACAACAAATATCACTCCATTTCACCTTAGCCTAAGTATTTGAAACTGCCTTTCCTTCCCGTAAAAAATTTGTAAGCTTAGCCTCTATTTCCTTAAGGATGGAAGAATGGAGAATAAAATGAGAGGACCAGTAGACATTGAAGGAAGAGAGAACTGAAATAACCAATTGGAGTTTACTCGCGTATGAAAGGCACTTATGGGTCCAACGATTGATCCTATTTTCAATTCTATCGATATGAATAGCACAATCCCTCCTAGAAAGCCGACCGGTAATAAGGGGAACTCCAAGATACCTAAAAGGGAGGGAACCTTGTTGGAGACCTGAGACAAGTTGTATCCTACGACTCAGATGATTAAAATCTGGGGATAAGTAAAAGTGACTTTTGGATGTATTCATTTCCATGCTAGAAAATAGAGAGAAAGTACACAAGGAATCAAGCAAAAGCTGAGCTGAGAGCAAGTCCCGATGACAGAACATTAAGAGGTCGTCTGCAAAAAGAAGATGGTTAATCTTAAGACCTTGACATCTCCAATGATATTTGAATTGAGGATTGTTGTTTGTAGTAACTCTCAAATTCCTAGAGTACACCTCTATACAGATAATAAAGAGGAAACGTGATAGTGGATCATCCTGTCTTAACCCAGATTTTCCTTTAAAAATTTTTTTGGGAGACCTTTTTACAAGAATGGAATAGGAGGGGGAGGTGATGCATTCTCAGACCCATTCAATGAACCTCATCGGGGGACCAACAGCTTCTAAAGTGGTAAGAAGGAAATCCCAATGAATAGAGTCATAGGCTTTGTGGAGATCCACTTTGAAAGTACACCTCTTGTGAGAATTAGAAATGTGGTAGTTCTTGAAGATTTCTTATGCTAAAAGAATATTGTCCCCTATTCGACGATTCTTGGTAAAGGCACTTTGATTAGGGCTAACTATAAGAGGGAGAATGGAGCTGAGTCTATTTGCTAAAATTTTAGCAATAACCTTGTAGAGCATATTGCAACAGGAGATGGGTCTAAAGTCCTGGACAATGGAGGGGTGAGTTGTTTTAGGAATTAGGGTAATGATTGGCATGGATAAAAAAGTTTTAAATTGCTCCTATAACTTCATCCCTGATAATAGGCCAAGCCTTACTATAGAAGTTCCGGTTAAAACCATCAGGGCTAGGGGCTTTATTGGGATTAAGAGAGTGGATAGCCTCTTGAATTTCTTAAGGGGAGACCTCAGCGATAACTGCTTGAGAATGAATATCCTTAAGTGGGTGAAGGAAAAGATGAGCCACATACTTCTTAGAGGGGTGAAAATGCTTAACAGTCCCAGTAGAACCTTTGAAGAAATCTAGGAATTGAGTTTGAATGGCACAAAGCCCCACTACCCTACTGCCAGTTCCCACATCTAGAGAATGTATGGCATTTCGGTTTCTGTTACAATGAGGGAATTATGAAAAAATTTAGTATTGCGGTCTCCTTCCTTAAGCCATTTGATCCTAGAAACTTGTCTATAAAACAATTCCGGATCCTCGAGAGATCTATAGAGTTCTCTAATGGCCTCACTCTCCCTAGCTTGCAGTAGGGTAGATCTAGGAGAGGATTTCAATTGGTCCTGGATGTGATTCAAAAACATTTTTTACATTTTTCTCACATTTTCTCCCTAATTCACTCTGCACAGAACCTAAACTCTTAACTAAAGTTCTTCACAAACTTGTTAATTTATCATACACAAGACAGACCCCTATCCTGTAATGACTAGGAGATCGGATGACATTTCACGGTGGCTCTCCAGTCGATATCTGAGTTAGCTAGAAAGTTTTCGTGAAGGTAAACCTGTTGCCCTTGTTAAGGAAAAGCTTCAACTAAAAAAAAGAAATGTAACCTCGTAAAAGTTCAAGAAACTTCTATTATCACGTTAATTTCTCAACTCCAAATTATGGACTTAAAATCTACTCACATGTAGTCTCAAATAATTACAACAATAAACTTTTAAACAAAATTATGAATTCCATTTTAAAACCTTTATACAAATCCATTCTTTACATAAATGTACATTCCAAAACATGTTCAAGGATATGCAATAGTTCCAAAAAATATGTACAAGGAAAAAAATGCGTACATAGCAGCTCGTGATGAAGTTGACTACACGCAAGGTGGAGTCCTTGGTACTGAAGCCCCTAAGCATACATCTAGGAGGTTTTATTTAAAAAAACAAAAAAATAGAGTGTGAGCTAAATGAGCTCAATAGGTTTCCATTAAAAACATTTATACAAATATTAACCTCCATAAAAGAAAACAATTTCTTTTCTTTTCAAATAATAACTAATGTTCTTACAAATACATATTCTTTTCATTTATGAGATCAATACGTATGTAAAACAAATCATGCATATTTTTTTTGAGATCAAATTCTTTTTTCCTTGTAAAGTAAACAATGAAGGTAATCAATACTTTCATGAACTTTCTTTCTTTTTATTTTAAAAAATAACCCATCATAAATTTTCTTTGCCATCTAGTACCTTTAGGTTTAAGGTTACGGAGCTGGTTCTACGTTGTTTACCCCTTCCTGGTTAATCTCTATATACCGATTATTATAAAGCTGGTTCTGTAGTGCTTACCCATAACAATGCTAGCACTATAAATTAGTGGTTACAAAGCTAGTTCTACATTACTTACTCATAATAGTGCTAGTATAATATATACTCCACACGTGCAGAGGGCGACTCACAAGGCGTACTGATAGACATAACACCACCTATGTTAGTGATAGATGCCCCCCAAACACTGCCATGCACTTTAGGACATACTCTGATCGGTATAATTGTATGTATATAGACCTAATGATGTACCATAGGCTAAACCATAATTAATACATGAGCGCACCTCATTTCAATACCAAATAAAATTGTATTCAAAATCCATTTCCATGCCAGTTTAAAGCATATGCAAATTTCAATTTAATGCCAACTCAAAGTATGTCCATGCCATTGGCTTCCAAGTGTAGCCAAAACTCAATTCAATGCTAAAACAAATTATATGTAATTCTCATGAAGATTGGCTTTTAAATTTAAGTAGTAGCACCAATGAAATTATTCATTAACATACTTTTCATAGTAAGGTTAAAAAACATCTTTACAAAATCAATTTAAAGATACACTCATCATTTGTTGTTTATTGTTAAGCATCCTTACGTGTTCGGTGCTTTTCCTTTAGTAGTCCTGCGTCTACGGTGACAAGAAAAATTTATTGTCTTACTTAGCTATGAGGGAGATCCCTGAAGGGCTACTAAAGCCTGTGAAGTACATCTAAACTTACTACCTTATTTTATAAATTTTATGACAAAGAGCTTAGCTAAAATCATAGCATTTAGTAAGAATAAAATTCTATTTTCTTTTTATTCAACCATCGAACAACCATTGAAAAATGTGCATAATTTTATACATGCTATCTTCTTTACAGGTAAATAACATACATAGTGTATCCATATTGTTTTCCTTACATTAAACCATTAAACTAGTACAACATACATGCTGCAATTAAATAGACATTAGGCCATCTATAAGGTATCTATATACTACCAATTAATACCCATTGGATAACATACATAAGATATGGATATACTAGCTATTTTTCTCTCCATTCACCGTATTGTTTTTCTCTTCATTTAACCATGCAATCAACTTAAACATTCATGCAACTAATAAAGGAATTCATGTTTCTAGCTTAAACATTCTTATGACCAGCCAAATAGGATAGAAAAAAGTGATTTAGCATACCAGAATCAATTGGTAATGTGTTGTCCATCTTTTCCCTACATGTAGTTAACGTTGATGAAGGCACTGTCCACGGTTGGAGTTTTAAACACCATGCAGAAATTATTTCCTAAAGGCAATAACTTGGAGGATCTATGTGTGAAGGGAGCAACTGCAATTATAATCATCAATTATGGTCCGAAGGATAAGTGAAACATTGGTGGGATAAAGGTGGAGTAGCTCCTCCATCATTTTTGTATAAGTTACATTTTAAAGAGGGTTGTCCAACACGTTGCAAGGTTAGTTTCCAATAGTTGTCCATTATGTTATCTCTTACCATATTTGTTTAATTAATCCTTTAACTCTTATTGATAGTTGTGCATTAGTCTATGTCTTTTTAAGTAATTGGCATATGATTATTGTATAATAGTTTATGATTGTTGCATTTTAGGATTCATTTTGTATATTTTTGTTTAGCTTGATCTTCATTGTTATTCATTTATGTTTGATGTTAATTTAAGGTAAGAATTGATTATTTTTTATAAGGAAGGAAGATTGAGCAACTTAGAGATTGAACTTGAGATCAAAGAGGAGAAAAGAAGAGGGAACTTTCTGATACAAATTCTTATAATCATTGATACAAATTCTTATAATCATGGGAATTTTGTCAATTCCCACGATCATAGGAACTTTAATATGAGACATTATGTAGAGGTTCAATAAAGTTTAGGGTTTCTGGACCACATAACATAATAAAACCTCTATGGTTAGGCAGAGATGAAAATCCCTTGTAGAAAGAGCCTCCTTCAGGAAAGAATACAAGTTTGAGCCTTAAGGAAGGTGAAGATTCAAGGATTATCATCAAGATTGGGGAAAATAGCACATTAACACCAAAATTTCCAAATTTTCGCAAAGAAGAGACGTTTTCTTATTTAAATTTCTGTTATTTTTAATCTCTTTTAAGCTTTGTGAGATGGATTATTTGAGTGTTGATGATGATATGGAGACCATAAGTGTTTGATTTAGCTTTAGGGTTTACTTTTGACCTATTTTGTTAAACTCCTATTTTATTGAATTAAATGAAGGTTTTCTTTGATGATCGTTATTTATATTAATATCTTGCAATAAATTAAGAAATTAAGTAAGGTTATTTTTGTAAGATTGTACAACAAGACTTGGCAACCTATATACTTACAATCATCACATTAATTGATTAGTTAGTAGACAGATCTCGGCTAAGTCAATTGATCACCGATATGGTAGCTTAACAACTAGTTAAATTGGTATAGTGATTGGGTAGGTTAAGTGATCACTTAATCGACTTCATTTAATTTTATTAAGGACAGTTAGTTACACCTTAAGAGAGGGCAATTAATATAATTAGACTTCTTAGGTGAGACACAATTTGATTAATAAAATATAAGGGCGACAAAATAGGGAGAAAGTGATCTATAGTCTTTAAATTCTTGATTCCAATTTTTTTCATTTTGGTTTTGTCTATTGTTCATTGTTAGTCTTTCAATTTTAATATACTTTTCCAGATTAGTTCCATTAAAGAATTAGTTTTTAAACAAAGTTTGATCTAAATTAAGTGGCGTCTAGGCATCAATCCCTGTGGGATCGATATCCACTTTTTAACTATAAGTCATGACCCCGTACATTTGCAATTTTTGAGTGTAAAACAAGTAGATTGTTTTGTAAAATACACTCAATAAGTTTTCCTTTGCCAAGGATTGATTGTTTAGCATCTTGTTTTGTTTAGATTACTTTCCTTAAAATTTTTTGATACTTTTCCTCATGTAATTATAGGAGCATGAACACAAGGAGAATGTGAAGAGTGAAAGAAGTTAGTGAAGAAGAATATCCTGACATCAAAAGACATGAAAGAGAGTTAAGAAGGGTGAAGTGTCTAAATTTTACGTAGAGATATATGGCTGAAGAAGGAGAGCACGAAAGATCGAAGAGGACACTGATAAATTTAATGAGGTTAGGATTCAGTCCTCAAAGAGTGGCGAGACTAGTGGTTTAAGTAAACAACTTCGAGATAAAGCCAACACCCCTCAATATATTGCAGAATAGTGTGCAATTTTACAGGCTATCCAATAAAGATTCGAATGCCCATATTGCCAAGTTTTAAAAGATTTACGATACTTTTTGAATTAACAAAATGTCTAATGATGCAGTAAAGCTAAGGTTGTTTTATTTCACATTAAAGGATAGGGTGAAAGCGTGGTACAACTTGATGAATTTGGCGCAGATTACTAGTTAAGAGTAGCTTGCCCAAGCATTCCTCGTGAAGTACTTTCCATTGACCAAGATGATGAGGATTACTAAGGAGATTTATGAATTTCCAGCAAAACGATGGGGAATCTCTCTGTAAAGCTTGGGAGAGATTTAATGAATTACAGAGAAGTTATCTCCACCAAAACCTTTTAAGGGAGTTCCTACTAGAAGCATTCTATAATAGAGTGAATGTGATCACGAGAGGAATTATTGATCCAATTGCCAGAGGTTCATTAATGAGGAAGACTGTGGAAGCAGTTCATGATCTTTTTGAGTAGATGGCGAGCAACAGTTACATTTGGTCCAGTGAAAGGAGCAGATAGGAATAAAAGGAGAAAAAAGTATGACACCCATTGACTATGTTACTACTTTGCAAGCTCAGATCACGACCCTGATGAAGCAATTGAATAACATGTAAGAGGCATCTTCCTCTATAGTTAAGGAAATGCAAGTACAATGTAAGTTGTGTGGACAGAACAACTATAATTCATCCAAGTGTTTTCTATTGGGAGCCAATGGTATCAAACAGGTAAGTTACTTGCACCAACCATAGAGAGGAAATAATCCATACTCCAATACTTATAATCCGGGGTGAAAAAACCACCCAAATTTCTCTTGGAGGAATAACAATGTAGGTGGCCAAGCGAGAGCACAAGGACCTCTACATTTTAGTAAGAACGTCTTGGATCTATAAAAAGCAAAATGGACAAGTTTATGGAGAATTTTGGTTCCAAACTAGCAAGTCAAGAAGAGAACTATAAGAGAATGTTTTCTAGTCAGGAGGAAAGTCAAAAGAGGATGGAGTGAATTTTGATCAGATTGTGAAGAACCATGCCTCATCGATCTATAAATTGGAGGTTTAAGTAAGTCAACTTGCTAATGCTTTATTTTCTAAAAGTGCAGGTAGCCTATCCAGCAATAATGAAGCCATTTCAAGGGAGGAACTCAAGGCTATTACACTTCAAAGTCGTAAGCAGATGGAAGAATCAAGTGTGAAAAAGGATAGTTAAGAAATAGAGAAATGTAAGGAGATAGAAAAAGAAAAGGAAAAAGGAAGGCCTTATGTACTACTACTGCCCTACAAGCAAGCCCAAACTTCTGTATCCACAGAGAGGGAAGCTGCATTAGGTGGACACTTAGTTTTCCAACGTTTTAGAGAAACTAAAGAAGCTACAAATTATTTTGTCATTGGTGGAAGCATTGGAGTGCATGCCTAAGTATGAGAAGTTTTTGAAGGATATAATCACTCACAAATGCAGTTGGGAAAATAATCAAATGGTGAAATTGAAAAAAAATGCAGTTTCATCATATCAAGTCAAATGCCTTCAAAATTACAAAATCCAGGGAGTTTCACTATTCCATGTGTTGTTGGTGATTTTGAATCTTCTAAATGTTTATGTGATTTAGGTGCAAGTATTGATCTAATGTCTTTATCTATTGTCAGGAAATTGGGACTAGGAGATGTCAAGCCAACATTAATGTTAATTCAACTTGTGAATCAATCCAAAAAGGCCATTCAGAGTTGTGGAAGATGTACTGGTAAAAGTGAACAAATTTATAATTCCTATTGATTTTGTTGTGTTGGATTTTGAGGCTGATAAGAATTGTCCATTGATTTTAGGTAGCCCTTTATGAATACTAGTAGAGAATTAGTCAATGTACATGAGGGAAGCTTGTGTTAAGAATTGATGATAGACAGGTTGAGTTTAATATAAAAAATCTTTGAAGAAACTGATGGATGGAAATAAGTGTATGAAAATTGATGTTGTAGATGAGTGTTTGAAGGGGATTAAAGAGGAATTCGATGAAGTGAATGAAGTGCACATGGATAAGAGTGTAAAAGAAGAGGATTTTTATGAGGAAGTTAATGTTAAGAAACTAGAGAGAACTAATACACCTACATCACCCTCTATTGTTAAGCCACCTACTTTAGAGCTTAAACCCTTACCTAGTCAATTGAGATACACATTTTTATGGAGGAACCAAACTTTACCCATCATTATCTCTAATGAATTAAATTGTAAGCAAGAAGAGAAAGTGGTGGAGATCATTAGGAAGAGGATGAGAGCCAAAGGGTGGCAAATTTCTGATATTAGGGGGATTGACCCCATTGCGATGATGTATAGGATTAACCTAGAAGAAGGATGTAGAACTATAAGAGAAAGGTAGAGAAGGTTAAATCCAAATAAGAAAGAGGTTGTGAAGAAGGAAGTGGTGAACTTTTGGATGCGAGGATTATTGACCCCCCATTTTAGATAGTGCCAATACAGTGTGTGCTGAAGAAGGGTGGCATGATAGTGATAGAGAATGAGAAAGGTGAAAAGATTTACATAAGGATCGTCACAGTTGGTGAGTATGTATTGACTATAGGAAGCTAAATTTGGCCACCAAGAATGATTGTTTCACTTTACCTTTTCTGGACCACATGATTGAGAGGGTGGATGGTCATTCTTTTTATTGCTTTCTTAATGGATATTCAGGATACAATCAAATATTTATATACTTGAAAGATCAAGAGAAAACCGCTTTCACCTGTCCTTATGGGACTTTTACTTATCGGAGGATGCCTTTTGGTTTATACGATGCACCTCTTACATTCTAAAGGTGCATGGTAGTCACATTTGTAGACATGAATGAAAACTTTATGGAGGTATTTATGGATAACTTCTTTGTCTTTGGAGATTCTCTTGATCATTGTTTGCTCAATTTGGACAGAGTGCTTCAAAGATATGAGGAGTCTCAACTAATTTTAAATTGGGAGAAGTGTCATTTCATGGTCTAAGAAGGAATTGTATTAGGCCATAAGATTTCTTTCAAGGGGATTGAGGTGGATTGCACTAAGACAAACATGATTGTAAAGTTAGCATAACCCACCAACATAAGGGTATTCGAGCTTTTCTGGGTCATGCAGGACTCTACAAATGGTTTATTGAGGATTTTCCCTTATTGCTAAACCCTTAACTCATTTATTAGTTAAAGACGTGCCTTTTGTTTTTGATGATGAATATTTAGATTCTTTCAACAGGTTGAAGAAGGAACTTACAACAGCACAAATTCTGATGTTTCTTGATTGATCTCTTCCTTTCGAGATTATGTGTGATGCAAGTGACCATGTTGTTGGTTAAGTACTTGGTTAGCGGAAGGAGAAGAGGCTGCATGCTATTTATTATGCAAGCAAGACGTTGACAAGAGCAAAACTAAATTACATAACTACTGAGAAGGAATTGCTTGCGGTAGTATTTGCTTGTGAAAGATTTCGTTCCTATCTTTTAGGTTCACAAGTTATTGTTTTCACAGGCTACGCAGCATTACGTTACCTTTTCACCAAGAAGGATGCCAAGGCTAGGCTCATCTGGTGGGTTCTACTGCTCCAAGAGTTCAATAGTGAAATTAAAGACAAGAAAGGAGCAGAAATTGTCATACCATTTGTTGAGATTTGAGGGAGGATATCATGAAGAGGAATAGGAAATTGAGGAAAGCTTTCCGAATGAGACTTTAATAATGGTAGATAACCCTTTCCTTCCTTGGTTTGCAGATATTGCTAACTACTTTTCAGTTGGTATTCTTCCGTTTGATTTGTCATATCAATAAAGGAAGCGTTTTTTTATTTCAATGCTCTTGTTATATTTAGCATAAACTTGTACTTTATAAGCTCTATGTAGATAGTTTAATTTGTAGGTATGTCCTTGAAGATGAAATGCTAGAAATCTTAACACAATGTCATAGCTCATTGTATGTAAGGAATTATGGAGCTAATAAAATTACTGCACAAATCTTGGAAAGTGGATTTTATTGGCCAACTCTATTTAAGAATATTTAAGATTTTTTGCTCAAATGCGATAGATGCCAAAGAATGGGTAACAGATTAAAGAGAGAAGAAATGCCATTTTCAAACATAATGGAGGTGAAGGTATTTGATGTGAGGGGCCTGGACTTCATGGGTCCATTTCCATCCTCCAAAGGTAACACCTATATATTACTTAGGGTTGATTATGTTTCAAGATGAGTTTAGGCAATCGCTACTGCAACTAACGATGGCAAGGTGGTTCAAAAGTTTGTTAAGAAGATTTTTACTAGATTTAGGGTGCCTAGACCGATTATAAGTGATAGGGGAGTTCATTTTTGTAATAAACCGTTTATGAACCTTCTGAGCAGATATAATGTTCATCATATAGTGGCTACCTCGTACCACCCCAAACTATTAGCTAAGTAGAGGTGGTGAATAGAGAGCTGAAAAAGATTTTGGAAAAGATAGTGGAGTACTTCGAGGAAAGATTGGACTTTGAAGCAGGATGATGCACTATGTGCCTATAAAACAAATTTCAAAACTCCCATAGGCATATCACCATATCGAATTGTGTATGGCAAGGCGTGCCATTTACCATTGGAGTTAGAGTATAGAGCTTATTAGGCAATCAATAAATTGAACATGGATTGGAAGCTAGTAGGAGAAAAGAGATTGTTACACCTAGATGACTTGGATGAGTTAAGATATGATGCCTATAAAAATGCCAAGCTATACAAAGAAAGGGCTAAGAAGTGACATGATGGCCACATCAAGAAGAAGGATTTTAAGAGTGGAGATTTGGTACTTTTTTTCAATTTAAGACTTTGGCTATTTCCTGCAAAACTTGAGTCAACATGGAGCGGACCCTTCAAGATTCTTCAAGTGTTTCCCCATAGAGCTTTGGAGTTAGAAAATGATAAGGGAGAAACATTCAAGGTCAATAGGAATCGTTGCAAGCTATACTATGGAGGGACATATCCACAAGAAAGGAAAGTTATCTCTTTCCTTCCTTCCACTCTTTCATAAATGTATAAGGAATGGTCAAGCTAATGACCTTAACTTGGCATGTTTATTTTATTTTTATTGTCTTTGTCTAGTTGTTTGTTTGATTTCTAACTTGGCATGTTTATTTTATTTTTATTGTCTTTGTCTAGTTGTTTGTTTGATTTCTTTAGTTATGACCATGTTTGATTTGAGTTGGATTAATGTTTATTTTAATTTTTTTTTAATTTCAACTTCATTTTCTCTTTAAATTTCTTATTAATATTGTTATTTTGATGTGTTTGTAGGTTGTGGGATTATTAAGAATTCATACTAGGCTTGGAAGAAGGTTTAGGAGTGGAAGCATCACCCCATCCCACGATCGTGGGAATTAGAGTGATTGCCACGATCATAGGAAGTCTCTCCAGAAACTTTCTAGAGAGAAAACCCACAATTATGGGAATGGAGGTGATTCCTATGATCATGGGAAATCTCCCTATTAAGGGAAAGTTTAAAATTCCCTCCCCCTTCTTCTTTCATTTACTTTTAAAATTTCACTTCTTCTCTCTCTAACATACTAAAACTCTCATCCTACTCTCTAAATTCCTTTATTTTTTTCAAGATTCTTGGTATTTTCTTTATCTTTTTTCATTAATCTTACAATCCTTTACTCTTTTCATGCTTAATCATTCAAACATACAAGGATATGGGTAAGATTTCTCTCTCTCTCTCTAAAAAATGAATTCGCTCATCTCTTTCTTATTTTGCTTCCAGTGGCACCAAAGAAGATGGCGGCTCGAAAATTAGTTGATGAACTACACCTTCAAGTTTCTGGTAAAGGTAAGCCTAATTTAGCAACAACTTATCATGCAACATTCTCGATTTATCTAAAGGAAGAAGGTACTCATTTTTTAGACTTTAAGGATAGAAAATTAATCACTCCTCGGTATTTTGATTTTGAATTACTAGAAACTATAGGAGTGAGGCAAAAAATTAAGTGACTAGTTATAAACATAGGTTGAAGTAGGTTCATTCTTTGTGACGTGCCTATTTACCCTATGATGACTATAGAGTTTTTCACTTCAGTCCGCGATAACCCTAAAATGAATGTTTTCTGGTTTAGGTTATTGGTAATGCTTATAAATTAGATTATATGGTAATTCGTGCACCTTTCGATTTGTCAAATACAAAAATTCTAGATGATCACGATGACTTTGACTTAGATAACTATTAGAAAACTCTAACTGCTAAAGAACATTTTGAGTTTCACAATGCACCTAACTCATTAGTCTGTGGTGTTAAGCAAGCATTTACTTTTGCATAAATTTTGCTTAACTATGTTTAATAAAATAGAAAGTAACAAATGCTCAACCAAACAACTTTTCTTTCTGTGGTGCATAGATTAAAAAATAAAAATCAATACTCTTTTTAGGATTTTTTGATCAGTAGTTAGTGTTGTAAATAAAAAGAGCTCATTTTGGCATGTCTTATATTGTTACTGCTTTGTCTCTGTTTAATAACTTTGATGTGGAAGAAGTGTGTACATTCAATACGATATGTTTGATATAACTAATTTGAGACACTATGAGATTTTGAAGTTTCATTATATGAAACTCCAAAATCCTCAGACGTGTACTATAGTGGAGAATAGGAGGGACAATGATACAGCTACTTCCTGACCTTTCATATCTCGAGCAATCCCAAAGCCAAAAGAAGAAGTCTTAGAGGAGGAACTAAGTGCACCAACGAAGGTTGACAGATTTTAACAAATCCTCGACTAGATGGTCTCCAATCAGCAGCAAATGACATCGCAACTCAATGAGCTCAGTTCCCAAATGCGACAAGTTCACAAGAAGCAGCGCTACATTAAAAAGAAATTCCTAAAGTTCTTTTAGAGGAATAATTTTGAAGTTTCTTTACCAACGCTGTTGCCACCATCATCTCCATAACCTTTTCTTACCTTATGTCTTTAAATTGTGTCAATGTCTTGTGTTTGGTTTGACGTTAGTTGTTTGTTTGTTTTCTTTTGTTTATTTTTTTCTTTTGTTTGGTTTAATATCTTTTGTTTTTTTTAATGTCATTTATCTAGTTTTATTTCTTTTGTTTGGTCTGATGTCATTTTTGTTTGGTCACATGTTATTTTTGTTTGGTTTGATGTCATTTTCTTTTGTTTGGTTTAACATTATTTTTTTGTTTTTATTTCTTTTGTTTGGTTTGATGTCATTTTCCCTTAATTAGTGGATGACTTGTCACATTGAGGACAATGTGATCTTTAAGTGTGGGGCAGTGACATTGACTTTTTCAAATGCTTTGTTCACATTTTATTAAATAGGATGCATGTTTAGGTATATCATGTGCTTTGTGTCTGTAATAGAGCTATGCTTGAATCATTTTGATGGATATTGTATTGAGATTCTATCATGCTAGTTGAATTAGATTGAATGCATTGTTCACTTAAGGTTACACGCACTAAGTTGTACTATTTATAACCTTAGTAACTATGGCAAACACACGGGTCGTTCACGTAGTACCTAAGATGTCGATCTCACAAGGAAGGTAACTAGTCCTAAAATATAAGGTCACCCTAAACTACAATAGTTTTAAGCAAATAACTACTACAGGAATTAAATCAATCAATAATAAAATATGAGAATTTAAAGTGCAAAAAGTCACAAAAAAGTAAACTCACACAAACAATATGAAAATCAACTTTGAAATAACTAAGTGAGAGAAAGGGAGATTTAAATCGAAGCTAAAAAAATCTAACCAATTATGTAATTTTTGACTTAATGGGCATAGACGATCCTAGGGTCAATTACTCTCTCTTAAGTTATAATTCTTAATCCTAATTGATAATCCCTACTTTAAATTATGGAATCGCGATCTCTCGATTCGAGATTGACCCAAAACCTAAATTAGTTCTAAGTTGTCTATTAACCTACTGGGAATCTATGCTCTATCTCTTATTACACAACTCTACCGGTTTGGTTCAATTCTTTACACCTAACTCTCATTAGCCCAAATTGATGATTTTTAATTGGCTCACCCTCTCAGTTTATTGCCAAGTTATTAAGAACCTAAATTGAATCATAACTGAATCGAAAGAAATCACAATCAAATAAAGTTTATTAATCTCAAGAACCAAAAAACCCAAAGGTGAGTGTAAATAGTAAATCAGCACTTAACAACATTATTTCCAATGAATATCACAATTTTATACATGAATGAAATTGAAATAAAAATAAGAAGTACTGTCGAAGCGGATGTCAGAGGCAACAACAGCAGGAAACCACCTATTTTAGGAAGTACTTCACGTCAACTTATCTTCGTGTATCTCTTCCTTCATCCCCTTCCTCGATCGCTTGATCTCTCTCTATGTTTCTCTCAGAATTTGCAGAATCACTCTCCTTTTCACAACTTTTTGGACTCCTTAAAGATTATTGGTGGCTATCATATACGATTCGAAAAATCTTGCAAAACTTGAGTTTTTGTGTCAGCCTGATGTAGGGCACAATTGTGGCCCTGCATATGACGATCGTGACCTGCGTTTTAATCTTTTTACATGATCATGGCCCAATGTGCATAATCGTGGCCTAACTGGATGCTCTTGGTCACGATCATGGCCCAATGTGTACAATCGTGGCCTCGTTACTGCTAGCTCTTCCTTCTCTTTCATGATCGTGGCTAATGTGCACGATCGTGGCCTATGTATTTTAGCCTGAAACTCTTCAAATCTTCACCGTTCTTCCCTAGTTACCCTACAACACTAACACATACATCAACGTACCAAAAAAAATATAACAATTAAGTTCAAAGATTCAAACTAACCCATAAAAATACTTAAACAAACAAACAAACGTAATTGAACCCTAAATGCACACTCAACTCTCAAATTCACACTAACTACATAACAAATTACACCCTAAAACATCATGCAAAACATAAATATCAACACCCCACACTTCAATATTTGCTTGTCCTCAAGCAAGCAAAACAATAAACACATAACAACACAAAACACACAATGCCATAATAAGGCAATGACTATATTATAACATCCCATCACCGATGGGAAGGGTAAGATGGTAATTTGGAATGGGAGGATTATTTAAAATTGTTTGGCTATGTTCATGCATTCATATATGCACGTGAATAGTGAATTTTGCACATGTAATGATTGTACATGCATTTATGACATTTCCCGGTATGTATCCTGCGGTAAGGGGGTGCTACATATAATCTTCATTAAAATAAATATAATCTTGGACGCAATCATTCAATTTACGTCAAATCATTAACATGCCAAATATGTTTCTAGGGGCTTTAAACTAAATATATAACTTAACTAAGACCTAGGTGTTAACTTATTTACCCTTTTCAATTGTACGTACACGTTAATAACTTTTTGGTCCCTCAAACTTTGTAACTATTCATAAAAATATTCCATGAAAATTCAAGCTCATCATAAGTCTAATAGGTTTTATTTAAAAAACATGCATTTATTTATTTAAACCTAGACTTAGTCTTTTACTCGGAGGCAAACATTTGTGATGAATGTTGATTCGGTTACTCAGCTAAGTCATTTTATTAAATAGCTTGGTCGAAATATCATTATAGCCTTTTTACGTGAAAGCACACATTTGTGATGCTTGTCAATCCGGTAACTCAACTATTATCATATTGTCAACTGGCTACTAGCTCTATGCATAACTCGAAGGCCAACAGAATAGTGATTTTGTTTAAAAAACTATTTTAAAAAAATTATTACCTACCTTATTACTTTTAGCTATTCGTTTCCATGAAAAATACCAGTTAAGCTACTTAAGCTAAAAGGCCTTAAATTATGAATGAATATGACAATGAGTGCTAAATTTACACTAAGTCCTAATTAAGTTGTATATTTATCTAAAGTCCCCCTAATTCACTAATTTTGTAGGTTAATGATTGCTCACAACCTAATATACTCTGTCTAAAATTAAAAGAATTTCACTTAATCTTAGCCATTGACACCTTCACACACTTCAGACAATGTAATCTAACACTATCATATGGTATGAAAAATTGCATATAAAAGCAAAAACATAGAATCCCTCCCCATATTCAAACAACACATTGTCCTCAAAGTGAGAAGGAGTAAACACAAACACATAAAACAGAAGAAGGGATAAGAATTAAAGTAAACAAGAGACAATTAAAGTTGAAAATGAAAGTAAAAATAGAAATAGACATAAACAACCTAAAACTGAAGGCTAATTTAGGAAAGAAAATTAAAAAGAAATAACTGTTAACCTCCATCGTTCCACACCAAAATGTTCAGCAATGGCAGATACTATGTATCTCATTCCAACCTGGTTACTCCACTTGGACAAAGTCACAGCAATGGCATTCAACACATGCGTAGATGTGCATACTAGAATGTTATGGTGCATCCACAGTATAAAAAGTTCCTTTGGGTGAACACTTGTTCATTTCTGACTTATCAAAAACCAGTTGACACATAAATTTGTGCAGCAACAAGTGTTCATAGGACCAGATAATATTGTTGTGTGAATTTTTGGCATAGAAACGCTCAATCCCAATAAGCTGAAGGCAATATTGGGAAGTACGGAAATCGTCATATTGGTCAACAATGGAGGATTCAGCGAATCCGCACGTCTCGCACATAATCTCGACATTTAGTTCATATGCTCGTCCTCCCAATCTAAACCACATTCTTTCGTGTTCTTAGGGTCAAAGGTCAAGGTTGTGGAAACTTCTAGGGTCAGCTCTTTATGAATAGGGAATTGGAACTGTATGAACCGACCCTACTGGGTTCACTTGGCTAGGTTCTCTACTCGCTCATGCAATTCAAGTATATCTAACTTGCCAATGTCAAAGTACCTAGGAACTACAATTTTCCTAGAGCGAAGGGATAAAAAACAAGTACCTTCCTCCTCAGTGTAAATAGGAAATAGTGCTCCAAAGTCCATTGCTCGGTTCCTTCTCCCCCATCCCGCATCTTGTTGTCGTCCATACAACTCTCATTGGGTTGTTTGCTTGATATGTGACATGCTCTTAATAGTGGTTCAGAAAAATTTGAGGTTGAAAATTTCTAAAGAGATGTAAGTGCGTTTGGATGCTAAAATTATAGAGAGATAAAGTGAAAATGAAAGTGAAGGTGAAAGTTAAGTAAGAATTGAATATATAAGTGGTAAAAAGCGTGAAAAGGTAAAAATGGCTTTAAAAAATTACATCCTCTCCCATTTTTGTATAGTAGCAGGCCACGGTCGTGGCATAGACATCGATAGGGTTCTTAATCATGGCCACAATCATTACCTGCTAGAACATGGTCATGCCCAATGCCTGTACCCTAAGACCAAAGTCCTTTTGCTCCTTTTCCAATTCTTTTCTCCTTCTCTTCGTAATTCTTTTTCGCTTCTCTTTATATGCTTGTGTAAGCTTCCTCATGATTCTGAAATCCTATTCCTCCTTTTGCTTTTGGTCAACCAAAATAAAAATAAACCTAACTATGGAATTCAACTAATCTAGCAAAATTCAACACGAAACTAATATTTTTTTTCCATAAGTTGCCTCTCATGCAACACTTCTTTTAACTTCAGTAGCTTGATGCTCTTCTAAGCTCACAGTGGTTGGAATGATTGGTTTGATGGTAGCATCACCATTAATCACAAAGTTTGAACCTTAGCTACCATAATGCAACTACCACCATCCTTGTAACTTTCTTTGCCTTGCATTCTCCTTCGCGAACGCTTCTTTCGAAAAGCATTTACAGGATCCTCAATATCTTCCCATTCTCCTTGAAGTTTAGTTTTGTTGTGACCCACTAGAGTTGAAGGAGCTCCGTACTCTCTAACAGTTACCTTGAAGGTAAATTTCTCCTTCCTTACTTATAGAGTTAGTTCACCCCCATCCATATCAATAATTGAGTGTGCAGTGGCCATGAACAATCATCCAAGAGTCATCTAGGTGTCTTAATCTTCACTGATATCCAAAATATAGAAATCCATGGGAAAAATAAATTTTCCAACCTTTATGGACACATTTTGTATGATTCCTATCAGTCTATGTGAAGTTTTATCGATCGTCGTAATAAAAAACTTAGTGGGCACTAACTCTCGTAACCCCAATTTAAGATTAAGAGTGAAGGGCATCATGTTTATGCTTGCACCTAAGTCTGCGAATGCCTTATCGATGATGATCTTGTTGATACTAAAAGGGATGAAAAGTACCCTGGATCATCCTTCTTCACTATGTTGGGGATGTCTTCTAGTGGTCACTCCTTACCCTTCTCCGTGACAGACTCCTGTAATTTTAGCTTTAACTATACTAGTTCAATTATGTCCTCAATCTTATTTTACTCCATCTCTTGCAACTTCTTTGCTTCCCTCGTAGCATATAATTCCTTCTGAGCAAAAAATTAGTGCAGGAATATGGATCTGGTTACTTGCATTGGTTTGCTTATAGTCTCACTTGGAAGGTCTTCTTTACCTTCTCCCTCCTCTTCTTTTTCCAGCCTCTTGTCCTAAGTCTGGCTTATAACTATGATACACTCCTTTGGTTTTGACTCGGTGTTGCTTGGAAGAGTTTCAGCATTCTAAGTCGACATTGCTTTGTGAGAGCTGCCCCACTTGGACTTCTAAATTGTGGATGGACAAGGCATGATTCTTCATGTCTTGCTCTAATTTACTCTGGAGCCTCCTATGCAGTTCCTCCATGCCTTCTATCTTATCAAAAATCCAGTCCAATTTTGAATCCATTGAGTTTACTTTATCTTATTGGAAGCTCGATTGCCCTTGAGGCTGAAACTGCCCTCCATTGTTGTTTTTTGACCAGAAGAAGTTACAGTGATTCTTTCACCCGGGGTTGTATGTGTTAGAGTAAGGATTGTTACCCCATTCTCATCCAAATTGTGCACCCGTATAGTTGACTTACCCCTTGTTATCATCTCTCATCAAGTAGTAGTCTACCGTGTCAAGATCTGATTGCTTGCATAGCTCACACTTCAATTGGGCAGCTTTAACCTGTCTGATGATGATGCCTTCATATTACTGAGTTGTCGCGTCAAGTTATCTACCTTAGCTTGCATATCTGTCATTTGATCGACTGCGACTACTCGCTTCTACTCTCTAAATGTAGTAGGTTGCCTAGTTCTCTCACTCGCCCATAAGCAGCTATTATTGGCCATCTCTTCGATCAACTCCTTTGCTTTATTAATCATCTTCCTCATTAAATATCCTCCTAACGTCGCATTGATGGTACCTATAGTATGTGGCTTTCACTCCATTATAAAATGTCTGTAGCAGGAACTCCTTGAAGTAAATCACACATTAGTATAGACTTTTCGTACAAGAAACTTGATACACAGAATGGGGGTTGCATAGTGTATCTTTTTTGTGAATACAAAAAAAAACTTACTAAGAACTTCTCTTTCTTGTTAAAAAGATATCACAATGACTATACGAAAATTATTACGTAGTTAAATCGCAAATAAATTCTATATGATTGTTTAACAACAAAATAAACTGAAGTAAAGGATAGAAAGTAGACACTGCAATTTTTATACTGGTTCACCCCAAACCGTAGGCTACATCTAGTCCTCAGAGTTCGTCTGAGTGTTTTACTATACTCCAAACAATTACAAGTATTCTTTCTTCCCTTCCAGAGCCTTTTTAGGTCTCTTACAAAGTATTCTTTTAGCTATCTTAGCCTCTCCAGGCTATCTGCCTTTTCTTTCTCTCACTAGAAAAAGATATTGTGAGCTATTATTATAGTAGGTTTAGCTCTCTCAGTATCACACTACATAAATTTTCTTTTCTATCTCTCAGTATCACACTACATAATTTTTCTTTTCTAAGTAAGCACTCAAAGATCACTGATTTCTCAGAATTGTAAGACTCGTAAGATTCGTCAGATTCGTAAGGTTCATTAGCTTCTGAAATCTTTGACTACGACTAGTATTTATAGCCTCAGTCTCTAACTGCTTCTTGATCTTTGATAACCGGTTCTTGATTCTTGATAATCGTCATTTAGTTGAGTTCTTTAACTAACTCCAATTAAGTAACTATCTGACGTGCTACTGTATTGTCTTACGTCTGTATTTTGTCTTTGAATCTGTATTGACTTTGCGTCTGTGTCTTTGTGTCCGTGTCTTTGCATCTATGTTGACTTGCGTCTGTGTTCTGTACTTTGCGTATATTGATTTTGCGTCTGGATTGACTTACGTCTGCTTTGTCTCGAGTCTATATTGATTTTGCATCTGCATTGACTTGTGTCTACTTTATCTTACGTCCATATTGATTTTGTTCCTGCATTGACTTGCGTCTGCTTTGTCTTGCATCTGTGTTCTCTTCTGTGTCTATGTTGTCTTGCATCTGTGTTGACTTTGCCTGTACTCTATACTTCGTCTGCACACTTAACACACTTGTCAAAATGTTCATATGTTTATAACATTATTATTATTTGACTGTCATCAAAATTGACCATCGTAAAGTCCTGTTGACTTAACAATCTCCCCCTTTTTGATGATAACAAATAATCATAATTTTAGAAAAATCAAAGTGAATGAATTTTTATTCAGTTGATGAAAAAAATAACAATTGAATCAGAAAATATTAAATGAATAAGAAAACAACAAATGAATAAGAAAACAACAAACAAAAATAAGCAAAAATACACATAGGCATGCTATTTTCTACTTTTCTTCTTTCTTCTGTCTTTCTTTTCTCCTCTTCTTCCGTTTTTCTTTTCTCCTCTTCTTCTATTCTAACTTCTTTTTTTCTCCCCTTTTTTAACTTTTCTCCCCTTATCTTCTTCTTTTCTCCCCCTATTTTTTATCAATAAAAAATTTACCTCAAATGCTTCATTATCTCAGAAAACATACGTTGCATCTCAGTTCTGATCAACTTGAGGTCTTCTTTTATTGATACTAGTACATAAGCTACTTCCTCATGTAGATCACCAACTAAGTCAGTCAGAATATCGACCTTTTAATGAATTTCTTCAATTTCCTTCATTAAGGCTTCTTGATTCCACTGCTGAGAGTGTCTTACTTCTTCCATTCCAATAGTTATGACTTGTTTAGGTGCACTTGATGGAAAGAAGTTTATAGCAACAGATGTTTCTGAGGATAAGACATCTGGTTCAATGATTTTTATAATAGGAGGTTTAAAGAATTGCTTGCCTTCAGGGAGATCAAGGTCATCAGGTCTAGGTAGTTTTGGAATAGTTTTTCCAAGAAGGTGAAGGACATCTTTAATTGAATATACAGAACTCAAGGGTCTAAGGTGCATGATCAGGTGCACAAAGGTTTCTAAGTTAACAAAAATACCTTCAACCTCAATAGTTCTATACTGTCATTTAGTCACTCTTCCAACTACCTAAGAAGTTGCATTTTTGGTGAAGCATCCGTAATTACTTCATGATGCCTTTGAAATGTGATGTGAAACATAGACTCCTTTTGATTGCTCTACATTGCAAGCCTTGTCTATGTTTCTCCCAGCTTCATGTATCTAATCTTCTATCAGGTCACCTACTTTTCCTTTAGGGTACATCTCCTATTTCTCTTTATCCACATTGCGTACAATGTTTGAAGCTCTAGGTTGTATGTCAAGTACAATCTTGATCAATGTTCTACTCGTAGCTGGGTAGATGGCGTACTGATATTTGGTCATCTTTAGAGGATATAGTTTTGACTTTTCATCCCTCAGAATCCTAGATAATCTTCTTTCTTCATGATTCAGAAGATGAATAGAGCGATTATTGATCAATATTGGCTCAACTTGTACCTTGACTATCCTTTTCACAGGTTCTCTGATTATAATTGAGCTTCTGCTTCTAATAGGTACCTCTTCTTCTATCTCCGTCATTCTTAGGTCCTCTTTTCTGATAGGACTTTGAGATACAACTCTTTTTTCAACTGATTTTCCTTTTCGTTGGCTACCAGTTGAAATACTTTCTTTTTGACTGGTCTTTAACTTTTCACTTTCTTTTACTAGTTTTGAAGGTGGTTGTGGGTAGGTTCTCTTCCTTTCAAACTCCAACTTCTTCTTAATTCTAGTCTCTTTAGTTGGCTTTGTCTGCTCTTGTTACAAAATTGAGACTAGAGATCTTGTAGTCTTTGCTGCCTTTTCTATCTTCTTAGATTCTTCACCAAGAGACAATTCTTTCCCTCTCTTCTGTTCACCTTTTTGGAGAGTTAATATCATTGGTGATCTTTTTGACTTTTTGACCTTCTCAAAATCAAGTGTCTCTGCCTTTCTTTTCAATGACACTTGTTTCTCAGATAGATTCAGCTAGCTTTCTTTTCTTTGCAACATTTTCTTAGCTTCAGCTGCTACTTCTGATGGTTTCTTCTTTTCTTCTATAACCATTCTTGCAGAAGATTGGGGTTTCTTCTTCTCTTTGGGACTAACATTCCTACTCACACTACGTCTGATAGTGTACTCCCACTCAATCCTTGCTCTCTTCATAGAAGTTATACTCAATCCCATTCTACTAATGGTTGTGGCATTAATAACGTTTTTAATATTCATCTTCATTATGTTTCCTCTTTCAAGAAGAATTCTAGAATCTCTAAAGATTCTTGTCAACAACATGCCATATGGAAAGGCATTAAAATCCTTCTTTGTTTTCATTATATATCTCAAAATTAGGTGTGGCAGATTTATAGCCTTATGATTGAGTAAATAGAATAGGCATTGCTCGTCTATCGTTGTAACAACATTCCTCGATCCTGTTCTTGGTAGAATGCAATGAAAAAATATGTTGTGTAGAACCCTAGCCTTCGAAACAAGGTTGGAAGACTTTTTGTCCTTTGGGTCATTACTTCCATAGAGTTATTGATTCACATGTGCCTTCTCTAGAAAATTTTTAGTCATCCATTTAGGGTCGTAAGACACCTCTGCCCCAACAAATAGACATCCACTAATCTTCTCGATTAGCTCTAGTGTCACGATGACCGACAATCTATCTACCATTGATACTACCGTATCGTCTACTACATTTGCATTCTTCCAAAACTCATAAACTTCATTCAGATAGACTATTTCACGGACCTGAAAGAAGGTTTTCCATCCGGATGCTTCAACTTTTGGTTCAATATCCATCTGGTTCTGCTTCAAAAATTCGAAATCAACATGCTTTCCATAAATCATTGCTTTCTCCATTATAATCTTTAGACTGTAGGAACTTCTCAAAGTAATGAGATTAGTATCTAATAATGAGACCGTAACCGAAAGGTCTCGAAATCAAGAGTAGTGAACAGTTGCTTTTGAGAGTGCTGCAAGAGTTGATTTCAAAGGATTTTAAGATTTTTCTAGAGTAAGTGATGTTCTGAACCATCTGAGAGGAGTTCTTTTATATTTCCCTCCAAAAATAATTACCTTCTGTAATATACGGTTATTGGCTTTTGAAGACTTAAAACTTTTTATCTTCTTTGAGTAAAAATCATCTGGGTCATGACGTGTCAGACGATTGGTCTCTAAACACTACCATATTCAAGTTTCGTTTAATTTCTTTGAATCTTTCTTCATTCAAAGGCTTAGTAAAGATATCTGCCCATTGATGAATTGTCTCAACAAACTGAAGACAGACGATTCCTCTATGAACTTAGTCTCATAGAAAATGACGTCTAACTTCGATATGCTTCACCCTTGAGTGTTCTATTGAATTCTTTGATAGGTTTATAGCACTTGTGTTGTCACAGAAGATTGGGATTTGTTCTTCTTTGATCGAATAATCTTCTAACTGATACTTAATCCATAACATCTGTGAACAACAACTTGTAGCAAACATATATTCAGCTTCTGCAGTAGATAGTGTAATTGAGCTTTGCCTCTTACTAGTCCATGAAACTAGATTATGGCCAAGAAAGTGACAGCTTCCACTTGTACTCTTCCTATCAATCCTGTCTCCAGCGTAATCAGTATCACAGTAACCAATTAACTTGAAATCTTTACCTTTCTTATACATTAAGCAAAGATCAGTAGAACCTGATAGATATCTCAAAATTCTTTTAACAGCAATAAAATGAGATTCTCTAAGATCTGCTTGAAATCTAGTACACAAATAGACACTAAACAAAATATCGAGTCTACTTGCTGTAAGGTAAAGTAAAGAACCAATAATTCCTCTAAAAGGGCTTTGATCAATCTTCTTACCTACTTCATCCTTAGATAAAGGGTTTGAAGGATGCATAGGAGATGACATAGGTTTGACTTTATCCATACCATATTTAATTAGCAGTTCTTTGATATACTTCTATTGATGAATAAAAATGTTTTCTTTGGATTGCATAACTTGTAATCCAAGAAAGAATTTTAATTCACCCATCATGGAATTTTAATTCACCCATCATGCTCATTTCAAATTCTCTTTTCATCAATTTCTCAAAACTAGAACATAGCTTTTTAGAAGTTGCACTAAAAATAATATCATCAACATATATCTGTACTATTTTGAAATCATTCTCAATACATTTTATAAATATAGTCTTGTCTACATATCCTCTACTAAAACCATTTTTAATCAAAAAGGAACTTAGATGATCATACCAAGCTCGAGGAGCATGTTTCAAGCCATATTAAGCTTTATGAAGTCTATAGACATGATCTGGTTTCTTAGGATCTTCGAAACCAAGAGGTTGCTTTACATATACCTCTTCATTTATAAAACCATTCAAAAAGACACTTTTTACATCTATTGGAAATAGCTTTATATCATGACAAACAATATATGCAAGCAAAATCCTAATAGCTTCTAATTTAGCTACAGGAGCATATGCTTCATTATAGTCTATTCCTTCTTGTTGATTATAGCTTGAGCTACTAACCTAGCTTTATTACGACTTACTCTACCTGACTCATCTAATTTATTCTTAAAAACCCATCTGGTTGCTATTATAGATTTCTTAGAGGGTCTGGGAACTAAAGACCAAACTTTGCATTTAGTAAATTGGTTCAACCCTTCTTGTATGGCTAAAATCCAAGCTTCATCCTGAAGAGCTTCATTAATTTTTTTGGGCTCTATTTTAGAAATGAAAGCTACATTTGTTTCTCTTCTAAATTTAGACCTAGTTCTCACACCATATGAAGTTTCTCCTATAATCAGATTTTCAGGGTGAGAGGACTTATATTTCTAGTCCTTTTTTAGACTAGAATTATCAGGAACATCTACTACTTTATCTAGATGAACATCTAATGGTGACACATGTTCATCATCATCCAAAGGTACTACTAGGGTTTCATCATCAGTATCATTACTTCTATCTGGTTGAGAACTATCATCAAACTTGACATGAATAGATT
>JAOSBN010133141.1:1731-28435 GCA_027563595.1 Erythroxylum suave
GTAGACCAAGTGAAAAAAGTAGACCAAGTGGAAAAGTAGACTGAGTGAAAAAGTAGACCGAGTGAAAAAGTAGACCAAGTGGAAAAAGTAGACCAAGTGAAAAAGTAGACCAAGTGCAAAAGTAGACCAAGTGAAAAAAGTAGACCAAGTGGAAAAGTTGACGGAGTGCAAAAGTAGACCAAGTGAAAAAAGTAGACCAAGTGGAAAAGTAGACTGAGTGAAAAAGTAGACCGAGTGAAAAAGTAGACCAGGTGGAAAAGTAGACCACGTGAAAAAGTAGACCAGGTGAAAAAGTAGAAGAGGTGAAAAAGTAGAAGAAGCGAAAAGGTAGAAGAAGATGATGGCATCATAGAAGAAGATGACATCATCATAGAAGAAGATGACATCATCACAAAAAAAAACTTAGAAGATACAACTTCACTCTTAAATATCTTCTCTTATAAGGACCATAACTTTCAGCTCCAATATCCAAAATTCTCATACTATATACCGTTGGAAAGATAAAGGAAAGATCTACAATTTTTTAGAAGACACCTTTCTTTAATTTAGCCTAGAACAAATCCAGTATTGCCCTCGAATTCAGAATACAAATTTTTACGTTCATCCCCCTTTTTACTGCACCCAGTTCTCAACTTCATGACAAATAATGAGGTTTCATCAAAAGGACCTTATTAGGTAAAGTGCTTAAGTATGACTCCGAACGTTGAGCTCCAGAATCGAGGTCCAACATTTATTGCAAAAATTTAAGGATCTTGAAGTTGCAACTATGTATCGACAGTTGGTAGATAGTTTGATCTACTTAACTTTGTCTCGACTGCATATTTCTTATGCAATAGGCATAGTTAGTAGATTCATGCAAATTCCAAAGAAGCCACATTTGGAAGCTATTCAAAGAATTCTTAGGTATATGAAAGGCACACTCGATCGTGGTATATTATATAAGAAAGGTGGTGACTGCAAAGTTGTCGGCTATTGTGATGTTGATTATGCTAATGATCATGACACACACTGATCAACAACAGGATATGTATTTAATCTTGGTTTAAGAGCAATTTCTTGGTGTAGCAAAAGACAACTAACAATTTTTTTGTCAACCACTGAAGCAGAATATAGAGCAGCAGCGGCAGCAACTCAGGAGAGTATTTGGCTTATGCAATTGATGAAAGATCTCCATCAATTTACAAACTATGCAGTCCTGTTATATTGTGACAATCAGTCAACAATTCATTTAGCTGAGAATCTAGTGCTCCATGCAAGAACAAAGCATGTGGAAGTGCATTATCATTATGTGCGAGAAAAGGTACTTCAGGAAGAAATCAAATTGGAGAAAATTAATACAGATGATCAAGTTGCAGATATATTTACTAAAAGACTAAACGGAAGTAAATTCACTGCATTTTGAATGCAACTTGGAATCACAACAAGGATGAAGCAATAAGTCAATGTTGAGGGGGAGTGTTAAACTACAACACTGACTATATGGTGTCCTAGAAACTTCACTAAATTGGAACTTGCAAGGTACAAGAACTACCAACTTAATTAAAAGGTTTAATGGTCAAGGTCAAAATTGTAATTAATTGGATAAAATGCTAGCTGTAAAATGAAACTGGTTGGAAACTTATATACCAGCTAAAAAGGTCAAGTTGTTCACGGCTTAGGCAAGTTGAAAGCTAGCTGGATATTTTTGACGAGCTAGAAGTGTCAAGATTGTATACAAAATTGGTCAATTGCTAGCTATTTCATTAAATTAAATTAAATTACTATAACTATCTATTAAGTCGGCAATAACATATATATATATATAGGATATGTATGTTCATTTGTAATATGTCTCCAAAAATTAATTCATAAAAGAGTGAGTGATAGAGAGGGTGTTGTCGAGAAAAGTTCTGAGCTAGTGTTCTTGTGTTTTTTAGAGTTATAATACTCTTGCAAAAATCTGCATTATAATAAAATTATAGGTTGTGTTTAACCCACCAAATATTACTCCCTCCAACTCAACAGATTTAGATCATTTATTGGGTCACTTTATTACCTTTATCTGGATGAAATTACGTTGCTTAACCGATAAGTTATTGAAAAGCTAAAAAATACAATTAATAGTTGTCCAACATAATGAGAAAGGACAAAATTGTCCAACACCCAGAATTTCTAGTTATGGTCTGGTCAGAAACTTTGGCCAAAAACCTGCATCGAACTCGGTAAAAACAACTATCGTTTGATGATTTACGCAACAAATCTTTGTTTCTTGGAGGCAAGCTTGTGACACTGCGAATTAAAGAGGAAGCAACCCAAGGGAGGGCTTCAGTTTTGATCAGGAAACGCATAATTAGTAATTACTACTTGATATATAGACGACTTTGTGAAATAGATAGCCTGATAATACTATTGTTAGTCACTAATTGTCCTTTTATATAATAACCACAAGTTGATCTAATTTAATTAAATGCGAATATTTTTTACTTAATTTCTAATTTATTATTAACTTCCCTTTTTTATATAGTTTTAAGAATAAGTCTTAATTAAGAAAATTTTAATCATTTTCAATGAGAAATTTACTTCCTAGTCTTAAATTTTTAAATAATTATTTATTTTTAATGAAATTTAAATGACTTAAATTTTTATACTAATTATTACATGTATATATCATTATCTTCATATTTAAAGTGATTTAAGTTATTGAAACAAGTTGTGCAAGAAATTTCAAAGATTGAGTAAGATAAACGATATTTGTATGAATTTTTCATAAGTATTTAAATTTTTAATTTTAAAAAAGTTTAGAATTTTAAGATTTTAGGTAATATATTCAATGAAAAATACCGAGAACAAAAAAGTAAAGCATATAAAGTGGAATGGTGAAAAAAGGATAGCAATTTTTTCATGGACTGAAAGTTTTCAAGAAGGTTATATCCAGATCGAGACGTATGGAAAGGAACTGCCTGAGCAGCATAATCTGCGTAAGATCTCTGTGGTGTGCAACAGTGACAATGCAAGAAAACCAATGGTTTGGTTGAATGTACTGGAAGAAAATCGTCCGGATCTTGGATTTTTCTGATTATTCGTAGCCAACCTGATCCATTACTGAGCAAATTGGTGAGATATGGAGCTTGAAAATATATTTGGACTTTACATCAAGCCAACAATCACGGATCAGTTATTAAAGGACAGTTATGTCTATTGCATTTTCATAAATATGTTTTATTCTCATAGTATACCCATGTTGAAAAATATTTATAGTGAAATAAAATACTAACTACCCATAGAGGTCGTCAATAGATTGGTGAACTATGTAAATCTATGTGTTTGTTAATTTTCGCATTTGTTCTTTGATTAATGTAATTGATCGTTCGTAACATACTCTGTGGCAGTGACGGTTTCATCTTTGTCACATATCTCTTAAAACCTTTCCGTTGGACTTTCTCGTAGCTTTCCAACACTATTCCAGGACATGTTTTTGTTCCCTACGCCACCAATTATTGCCTGTTATGGAAATTGACAATCATTTGTCAATGAATCAATAATATCAGGGACCACCAATTGTCGGCACACTAAATTCTTTTGCGCGCTGGCATAATCTGCATGTCTCTCGTATCAATAAGAACGTGTGTGGATGAGATTAAATAGCGCAATATAGTAATTGATTTACGAAAACAAAATATCTGTTTCAATTATTGATAAGCAACGTTAAAAGCTCTTTTATCAGTACTAAATATAATTATATTAAAATTAAAAGTAAAACAAAAAACTCAAATAAAAACAACATTGAAACCAAGTAGTTGATAAGGAAAAACAAAATATCATCTAAAAACATGAGCAACATTTTCTCTAAGAAGCAGGTTGAACAAGCAGTGCCAAGAACCGACCCTTACTTTCACCATCAACATCGCCGAACCCATCTCCATTTTGGTAGAAACAGTGTGACACTTTTCCAAAGTTCATACACATTCGAAGAAAGTCTCTAGGAAACGAAGTATCGCTTGTTCCGTCTTTGTTCATCATTTTCCACGTCTCCCTGATCAAGTACCGTATGTGTTCACGACTTTCGTCTTCAGAAGCTCCTGTTTCGTGCATGTAACACTGTACTGATTTTGGAACATCACCTCTTTTTAGCTCTTGCTGTTTAAAAACATTAAAAAAAAGAAGATCAAAAACTGGTACAAAACAACTTGCGGAGTACGAAGAAAACCAGAAAAAAAAAAAAGGTTAATAAGGATTACCGAAGATGTTTCAAGATCGTCTGCTAGTCTCATAATAATTGACGACCATTTGATGATATCAGGGTACTTATCTTCCTTGAGTGATTCCATAGTTTTTTCTGTGATTGGGTTTGCTGTTAGAAAATAAGTGTGGACCAGGGATACTGTAGCTCCTATGGTTATCCATGCATTGTCCAAGAATTCTTGGAGGGTCGGCTTATATCCACTTAGATACCACTTGTGTTCCAGTAAATAACCTTTGCATAAGTCTATCCACTGAAGAAACATATGTTAGAGAAAGGTTCGATTCGTATGTAAACGCTGGAAGACAAAAATGTACTTCTTAGTGTATAGATTAACTACCGATTTCCTAAGGTAGTAAGAGATGTCAACGCCTTGTTCTCGTAGAGCAACATCAGCTGCTTCATTTACGAAATTGACTAGAGTAAAGAAAGGTAACTTCATGTAATGCGGAAGCTTGTCCATCATATTTATATCCCACCTGAAATAAAACATAAAAAATGGTATTGCATAAGCACCTGCTATATATATTGTATAAGATGAACAATTATATATAAATTTGATAATGTGCCAAACTCGGGTTCAAATCTAACATTTACTATCGAATATAATATAAGATATGTTAATTAATAAAAATAATTATATATAGATCGATTGAGTTTAGTTATCTAAAATTCAAGTTTAAATTTAAAATTATCTTAAAACTTAGAGTCTTAATTTGAATTAAGTTTGATTAATATATATTGTTCAAGTTGTATTAAATTTAATATAATCTTGATTTTAAGTTTGGTTTAAATTGAATCTAATTAATTTACAATAATGTTGGAATTAAAAAGATAATCAAATTTGATTTTAAATCTATTTAAAATTGAATATTTGAATTAAAATATAAGACTTGATTATTAAATTAAGCTTTAGTTATTAATTTTGAAATAAATCAAATCCGGTTGACTTGATCTTATCTAAATAATTTCAAGCTATATCAAATCAGACTTAATTAGACTAAACTAAATTATTAAGTAGACCGACCTTTCAATGGCAGAGGTAAAGAGCTCAAGTTCATCCAATGTTCCATAAACATCGTAAATATCATCAATCGTTGTTATGATTTGATTGACTTTCGTGCACTCTGTTCTGGAATAGCCATACTCAGGCTCCATTGTAACCCCAATTGTCCACATGAAGCACTCAGCTATCCTATCTCTTGCAAACGGTAGTTCTTCTTTAAAGCTCGTGTGAAGCGACCACCTTAAAAATAGGGAAATAAACAGAACCTTTTGATAAATGAGTTGTTTCGATTTTTACTGCGTATAAATGCATGGGAACACAGGCTTACTCGGATGCTCGTTTCAGATCCTCCCGGTGAATTGCCTGGAGCCTGTTGTACTCCATTTTCGCAATCTCGAGAAGTATAGGGTTCTTGGATTGTTTAGTATTGTAAACATCAATGTACCACCTGGCTTCCATCCTCGGCATTCTCCAATGTAACGGGAGCTCCAGGGAATGACTAGCTAACGTGGAAATGTAATCACCTTTGTTGTATTTCACATACTCTTCAAGGTATTTCCCTGCAAAATCTCTTGCATCCTCTAAGATGCTCTCCCCTTCTTCCACGAGGAACGATGCCTCGTACAGAGACAGCAGCCCCTTTGTGTCCTCACACAGGCATGCTTCGAAATTCTGTTCACTATCCTTAAAGATGTCGAAAACCTCTGCAGTTTTTCATGCATATTAGATTGATGATGAAGAGCTCATTGCTCAATATGAAAGATCTCTACTCGTACCTTGCGGAACCTTGAAGCCATGTTGTCTCAGGAGTCTGAACTCAAGAGCTTCGGCATACAAGCAACTGCTCGAGGGGGCATTACTATGCTTCTTATCCTCGTAAATTCTCTCCAATATGGTTCTTATCTCATTTTCGAAAACATAATCAAACCCAAGTCTCTGAATCGTGTCAATCAGTTCTAACTGATCTAAGCGATTCATCGTTCTATTCCCAAGCATCGCTCTCACATCTTCCTTGAGCTTGTCGTTCTGTTTTGAGTACGACTCCTCCTGCACAAACAAGCCGAAACTATAAGTGCCAACGACGCCATCGAAAAGATAATAAAAGCAGCTAGAAAACAGTACCCGGAAATCACTTGTTAGTGACTGGATATATTCATAGTCCCATAAAGCAGGTTGGTAGTTCCCAGATCTTCTGGTTATGGTCTGGTCGGAAAGTTTGTTCACAACCCTGCATTGAACTCGATTAAACCGACTATAGTTTGATGAACCAAGCGGCATGTCTAGGTTTCTTGGAGGCAAGCTTGTGACAGTGACACTGCGAATTGAAGAGGAAGCAACCAGGGGAAGAGCCATGGTTTGATAATAGCTACTAGATGTATAGATGATTTTGGGAAATAGCTAGCCTGATAGTGCCCTTGTTACTAACCTACTTAGACCTTTTATAGATTAAGATGTCACTTCATAAGTTTTTAGTCAAAATTTGCACGTTTGACTCGTGACTTCGAGCGGCTGCACGTTTTATATTCATCTCATATAATATAATGTTTGAGTCAAATTGTGGTTGCCCTTAATTATATTTTTGCAATTTTTGACCGACAATAAAATATAAAAATATAGTGTATAGTGTATAATGTATAATGTATCAGGCACATTTAGCTCGTGGGTTCTAGCGGCTACTCTAGGTGATGGCCCACGAACCACATTCAATCTCGAGGGTCGATCGTTATTCCTTTTATAGAATAGGGCTGGTCTTGGATAAAAGGAACAAGGAAGAATTGCTCCCCCAAGTCTCGTGGTAAGGATTTTGTATTAGTTGAACAAATATGGACAGGCACATTTAACTCGTGGCTTCTGGTGGCTATTCTACGTGATGGCCCACGATCCACATGCAAATCTATCAGTTGAACAAATATGGTAAATGTAGGCTTGGTAATGAGCCGACTTCTTGTCTTTAAGCTGGAATTTGATCTGGCACTCAATTGGGTTCGAAATGTTCCGGTTAAATATATTTTATAATTTTTAAAAGTAAAAATAATATTTTTTTTCTTAAAGCAATATTACTTTACTTAAAAATTTCAAAATTCAAATCGAATTGAGCTGATTAGCCTGAACTTGAGTTCGATCTAAAGCCCAAAATTTTAAATATAAAAAAATCTAAACCCAATTTAAAGTCTCATCAACACGAGTGAAATATGTTAACTTTCAACCCCCCTCAGCTTAGAGCAAGGCTAAACATTTGATAGGCATATTAAGTAAAGGGCTACAACAGGCTTGGCAACGTCCCAAACTATTAAGATAAGTTTAGGTCATATCATGATAAATTTGAGCCAAACTCTACCCTAAAAATACCTTTTAAAGGAAGGTTTATCTTCTATTTATAAATCATTTTAATATTCTTTACTTGCTCAATGTAAGATTCCTTTCACTTGTCACCCTTAATTAAGCAGAATTTCACTATAAAATCTCAAATACATGGAAATAAAGGACAACTACTTTTACTTTTTCAGGGTAGCCATTTAAGTATCGTGATAAATTAATTTTTAGCCTAATTTTATATTGTTTCAACTAAAAAATTGTAATTAATTTTAATAATTAATTATTTCTATTGTAAATAGTAAAAAATTAAACTTTAATAAAATTAAAATTTCTTTATTTAATACTAATTTTAATAAATAGAATTGGAATCTACCGAATCAATATTAATTAGTAAGGACCATCAGTTGGTGGGAGAAATTATAGTTTTCATATTTTAACTTTAACAAAAGATCTCAATATTTTAAATTTTCAATTTAATGTTTCATTATTATGAATTTATGCTTGCATTTATTTTATTTAGATAAACTGATCGATAGACATGACTATAGGAATACAAGAATATTAAGTGAAGCAAGCTGAACAAGTAGTGCCAAGAAATGACCCCTAGTTTCACGATCAACAATGCCGAACGAAACTATCAACAATGCCGAACCCATCACCATGTTAATAAAAATACTGTGACATTCTTCTAAGATTCATACACATTCGAACAAAGTCTCTGGAAAACGAAGTATCTCTCGCTCCATCTCTGTTCATCTTCTTCCATGCCTCACTGGTCAAATAACTTTGGCCAAAAACCTGCATTGAACTCGGTTAAAACCACCATGGTTTAATGATTCAGGCAACTGTTAGTGTTGTCTTTGGACCAGGTCTTTAGGAGTTGGTTTCTAGTTAGCAATAATCCATATTTTTAGGGACTAGTTTCTTGTTTTTTGACTTGCTTCAAGTGAACTCCAAGTTTGGGATTCTGTTACCACGTGGTTGCATTTTTTTCTGTTACTTGTAAGGCTATTTAATAGCCATCCAGTTTAACAATAAGATGTAGGTTGTTCTCCAGCTTTCTATTCTATTGTTCACGTTTGTTATAAGAGCGAACAAGTTGCAATTATGTGTTGCCAAAGCAGCATGGCATCCGAGAGTTCTTTTGTGCAACCAGCAATCCCTCGTCTCAATGGTCACTACAATCACTGGAGCATGCTTATGGAGAACTTCTTGTGGTCCAAGCAGTACTGGAGTCTTATGGAAACTAGGCTTCCAGCTATGCGTGAGGGAGTTGACATGTCTGAAGCACAGAAGAAGCTATTTGAAGATTAAAAGCTAAAAGACTTGAAGGCTAAAAATTACTTGTTTCAAGCTATTGATCGTTCAACTTTACAGACTATTTTGAAGAAGGATACTGCCAAAGATATATAGGACTCTTTGAAGCAGAAATTTCAAGGCACAACACGTGTCAAGAGGGCGCAATTGCAAGCTTTAAGAAAGGAGTTTGAGACTTTGCACATGAAGGTAGGTGAAACTGTGAATGACTATTTTGCACGTACCTTGAGCATTGTTAATAAGATGAGGTCACATGGAGACCCCCTAACAGATGTGGCTGTGAATGAGAAGGTTCTTCAGTCAATGACACCGACTTTTGATTATGTTGTATGCTCAATTGAAGAATCTCATGATATTGATAGTCTCTCCATTGATGAATTACAAAGCAGCCTTTTGGTTCATGAGCAACGCATGAAGGGTCATGTCAATGAAGAACAAGCCTTGTCTTGAAGGTGCACTCTTGAAGGTTGAAGAATGTACCTCCTTCACCTCTGCTGGAAGACAAGCTTTTCTGGTTTAAGCCTTTCTTCAAATACCTGTGGCACTGTTCACGTCTGGGTACTGTTCACGCCTGCACCAACCAGTGGAAATTTACTACAGCTGCTGATGAACTTCGAATGTTGTCTTCTTTGTTGCAACTCACAGATGATAATAGACACTCTCTCTCACGTTTTGTGTATTTGGTTAATGCTTTGATCTCTTATATGGAATCCAAAAAACAACTTCTATTTTGAGCAAACTTCTGTTTTGTGTAATGTACTACTCTAGTTATTCTACTTCTAAAATGTTTAGCTTTTGGAAAAACAAAACAAGATGAACATAGCAAAAAACTAGAAAAATTGATCTGAAAACTTTGTATTGATGAACCTTTTGTATCTTTCTCTAACAACTTGAAATGAATGAAGATGAGCTTTATATTAGCTTTAAAGCATTCTAATACAATTTTGTAAATGACTGAAAGATAAAGGCATAATCTGAAGAATAAAAACTAGAATAGTACAAGCATTCCTCATTTGCCAAAACACAAAAGTAAATAATTTGTCCATAGCATAACAGAATCTGACATTTTGCACAATAACTCTAAAATTTGTAGACTGCAGGGGACATTTTCTGATAACAACAGAAGTGATTAAGATGTTTGTGATGATCTGGCTACTTCTACATTAATTGGTTCTAATGGAACTTATTTGACTCAATCTTTGTTCAGCTTCACTAATCAAAAAACTGAACTTCGTTGCATCCATTGGTTATGTTTCTTCTTATTTCCCTTTTTGCTTCCTACTCTTCAAACACTAGATTCAAAATTCTCAAATTTTGAACAACCCGAAGTCTTCACATCTGCTCCTTTCAATTTTCCATTTTCTTTTCTGCCTTCAGCTTCATTTTCTTTTCTGCCTTCAGCTTCATTCTTCTGAGCTTGAACTTCATTCTTATGATCCACACAACCTTGAATTATGCTTAGAATCATCATCTCCAATTTCCATTTGCACCTAGAATCCTTTAGCTTCCCTTTCAGCCTTCTTTTCTTCCTTATCTTCACTGACATAGCTAATTCCTCCACCATCTTCAATATTTCAGGCTGCATAAAACAATTCAATTCAACAGCTCCTCCTTTGTTTTGTGGAGCCTGCATACCTATCATCTTTTTTAAAGATTCAAACCTCCATCTTGGTAAGGCTTTGGTGAACAAATCTGCAAGCTGAAAACTTGATCTACAATAAGCCATCTTAATCTTCTTTTCTTCAATCAATTCTCTCACATAATGATACTTCACTCTCATATGCTTAGTTCTCATATCATCATATGGGTTTTCTGCCATTGAAATTGCTGCACTAGAGTCACAATAAATGGTCACACATTTTTCTCTCAATTCATCTACATCCATTAGAATTTTCTTCAGCCATTGAGTTTGTTTAGCAACCATATTCATAGCTACATACTCAGCCTCTGCTGTGGATTGTGCAACTACTCTCTGCTTCTTTGAACTCCATGCAAAAGTACCAGTCCCCAAACTACAACAATATCCACTCCTACTTTTGCAGTCATCATTTCCAGCATATCTTGCATCACTAAATACATACAACTCCACATTTTTCCTTCTTCCATACCATATCCCATGATTGATAGTATGCTTCACATACCTCAGATCTCTCTTAGCATGCAATGCATGATATCTCGAAGGATTATGATTGAAACCAGCTAAAATGTTCACAACAGATGCAATGTCTGGCCTTGATGCATATAAATACATTAAAGAACCAATCATGCTTCTATAATAGGTTTCATCAAATTGCTCACTTGGTTTTGTAGCTTCCAACTTCAACTGATGTTCCATTGGTGTTGTCATGCCACTGCTATCTTTCAAACTAAAATTTTCAATCAACTCCTCAGCATACTTTCTTTGATGAATGAAGATCCCATCCTCTCTTTGCTGTATTTCCAGTCCCAAGAAGTACCTCATCTCCCCTAGATATGTCATTTGAAATTCTGATTTCATTGATTCCTTAAAGTCTTCCACAAGCTTATCTTCAGTACCTATTACCAGCAAATCATCAACATATACTGAACATATCAGTTTCCCTTCACCATAAGTTTCAATATAAAGTGTAGCTTCACTCTTGCTTCTTTCAAATCCACTTTGCAGCAAATAATTGTTAATTTTCGAATACCATGCTCTTGGAGCTTATTTAAGCCATACAAAGCCTTCACCAACTTGTACACCTTCTATTCTTGTCCCTCCTTCACATAACCTTCAGGTTGCTTCAAATATACTTACTCATCCAACATCCCATTGAGAAATGCACTCTTCACATCCATTTGATGCACTTTCCACCCATTGTTTGCTCCTAAGGCCAATAACAACCTCACAGTATCCAATCTTGCTACTGGTGCATAAGTTTCTGTATAATTTATCCCATAATCTTGCTTATATCCCCTCACAACAAGTCTTGCCTTGTGTTTGTTAATTGAACCATCCGGATTCAACTTTTCCTTGTAAATCCACTTCGAATCTACAACCTTGGTTTCTGGACTTGGTAAATCCACCAACAGCCATGTTCCATTCTCTTCAATTGCCTTTATTTCGTCATCCATTGAGCTTTGCCACACTCCTTGCTTGATAGCTTGCTCGTATGACTTCAGTTCTGAACCTGCAAGCAATGCACATTCAATAATTGTCAAGGCATCATCTATTTCTCCTTCATCTGCTACATTGTACCTGAAATCAAACAAGGGGTTAGTTTCTTTATAAATGGAGGCCAAGTCTCTTGTCTTGTGGGCACTATCTGAGCTTAAAGTTCCATTTTCAGAACTTGATGAAGTCTCCTCCTGAGTTCCATCACTGCCCGAATCATTAGAACCTTGTGGATCTAATTGAATTGTCTCCTCCTGAAATCCATCACCACTATCCTCTCCTATTTTCTCATCATCATTGACAGTATTCAGTGGAAATTCAATCTCCAATCTTCCAAAATTTCTACCAACTTGTTCTTCCCATTTCCATCCTTCATTCTCATCAAATCTCACATCTCTGGATACCAGAATTTTTCCTATTTTTGGATTGTAGATTCTGTATCCTTTGGACTCTCCACTATATCCCATCATGACTCCTTTGATTGCTTTCTCATCCAACTTGGTTCTTTAGCTTCAGGAATGTGCATATATGTCATGCATCCAAATACCCTCAAATGTTGCACCATTGGTTTCACTCCAAACCAGATTTCAAAAGGAGTTTTTCCTTCCAATGATCTGGTCTTCAATCTATTTTACAAATACACTGCTGTAAGCATGCTTCAGGCCAGAATTTTCTTGGTACCTTCACCCCAACCATCATTGATCTAGCCATCTCCACTATGCTCCTGTTCTTCCTCTCTGAAACTCCATTCTGTTGTGGTGAGTAAGCTACAAAAAATTGATGAAATATCCCTTCTTTTTCGAAGTATTTCTTCATTTCATTTGAAACATATTCTCCTCCCCTATCACTTCTCAAGCATCTCACCTTATTTCCACGTTGACTTTCAGCTTCAGCCCTCCATACTTTGAACAGCCCAAACACTTGATCTTTGCTTTTCATAAAGTAAATCCACGAGTATCTTGATGCATCATCAATAAACTCTACATAATGCCTACTCCCTCTAGCTGATAGTGTATCCATTGGTCCACAAACATCAATGTGCACCAATTGTAGCCTTTCTGTAGCTCTCCAGTCACTTATTGGGAAGGGTAAGACATGACTCTTTCCTTTGGCACAAGGTTCACATACACTCTTCAACTTGGTGCTTAATTGAGGTAATCCTATAACCAACTCCTTCTTCTACATTTCTGATATATAATCGAAGTTTGCATGTCCATACCTCCTATGCCACAATTGTGTTAGTTCATTCATTGGTATTGCAGCAAATGCTCCTTCAACTTCTTCCATCTTTAATTTGAAAACTCTATTCACCATAGGAATTTTATGTATCAGCTCACCTTTTGCATTAAAGATTCTACACATCCCTTCTTCAAAATGCACTTTGTACGTCTTCTCCAAAAGCTTGCCAACACTCATCAAATTTTGATCAAGCTCGGGTATGTAATAGACTTCTTCAAGGATAGTGTTTCCACCTTTTGTTCCCAACTTCACAGCTTTCCATGTAATAGGTAAGATCTCCCATTTCCAATTTTAACAACAGCATTAACTCTATTATCCTTCTCTACAAATGCCTCCTTCTTCTTTATCATATGGTTGGAATAACCACTATCTATCAGCCACTCATATTTCTTCTCATTTTCCACTTTAGAATCACAAACACTGTCTGCAGATTCCATTTTTAACTCTTGACAAACTTTTGCCACAAATACACTCTCTTCGGTTATGGTTTTCTTTGATAGATTTTTTATTTGTAAAGGTCCAGGTTGGATGCTTAACATGTTTGGTAAGTTGTTTTGAGAGTTTGAGTGACTTTCAGATTGAGAATATGGCACAGAATTAATCATCGAGCTTGTTCCTTGAGATTGTTGGCTTGATTGGCTAGACATTGGTGTTTGTGTGGTTTGACGATGAGTCTGATATATCAGACCTGATTGAGGTGAGTTTGACTATGTCATTTGAGGGTAAGAACCATGGGGTTAAGGGATTAAGGAATGTTGATTCGAGTGAGGTTGAAATATATGTGACTGAGGTACTAAAAATGGAGTTGTGTAAGATTGAACTAGTTGTGATGTTTGATGGCTTTTATTGCTTGGTGCATTTGTAATTCAGAAGAATGTTGGAAAGGTTGTGATTGAGCTGACATTAAATTTGGTGAGGTATTTGGTCTTTGTAGAGGATGTATTGAAGGTGGCTTGCCAAAGAGAGAGCTATGAGGATTTTGCTGTTCTTTCAACCATTTTTCATAGCATACCCTTCTAGAGTGTCCCCTATTCTTGAAAAGAATACATTCAACATTATCATTCCAATAGCATTCTTCAGCTACATGATTATTTCTCCCACAGAACCTGCAGTTTGCAAACATACCCCATCTTATCATTCTTGATCCACCTTGCATTTAAGTGTCTTTGTTTCCAGGAAATTGGCTAGTGTTTTGGAAGTTTGGGTAAGACATTTATGGAGGATATTGTGTTTGAGGATACATTTGGTACTGTATATGGCTCGAATAGGATTGATTTTGAGGGTGGAAGTCATCTGATGAGGGGTTTGGTTATTGAGCAACTAAATTGGTGAATCCTAGTATATTTGGACTTGTGCAGGTTTTGTTCAAGTGAGTTTTGGTTCAGGCTTTGTGTATAGCTTGGTGGATTTTCTAGTGTCTTGAAACGTTCTACCCTTAGTGCATATTCCTCTCCTTCTCTTTTATTCCCATGTCTCTCCCCATGTATTTCCAGAACATTGAAGACTTGTTCCAAGGTGACTCATTCTGGATCAATACTGAATTGCCACTCCACTGGTGCTATACTTGCTTCAAACCTCAATGGCAATTTGCTGAGGAACGTATCTATCAACCTTTCTATGCTTGTGTTCTCCCCAAATTCCTTCAACTACTGCACTATACTAAAAAATCTGGCCTTTGCTACTGACACACTTTCTTCATCTTTCATCGAGAAATTCTCAAAGCTTCTCATGATTGCTTGTTTCCTTAGTCTCAATGATTGAGCTGATCCCACATGTTCTATTTTCAGTATGTCTCATAACTCCTTAGCACTCCTACAACTAGCATGCCTCAGCAAAATTGATTCACTTACCACAGATCTTAAGAAGACAAGTGCTCTGAAGTCTTTATCTCTATCTTAGCTTAATCTTGTCAGATCTGCTTAAGTTTTGGTTCCAAGATCTTCAGCTATTCCTTCAGCTACTACATTCCAACAGTCACTAATCCTAAGGCAATCCTCCACTCGAAGGGCCCATGCTTTGTAGTTTTCACCAATTAATACTGGTATATTTGCTTGAACATTTTGTAAGTTCATCAAGGAAGGATTCATACCTGTCATTGCTTTGATTGGTCTAGACTATGTGAACCTGGGAGCTCTGATACCACTCTTGAAGGTGAACTCTTGAAAGTTGAAGAATGTACCTCCTTCACCTCTGCTGGAAGACAAGCTTTTCTAGTTCAAGCCTTTCTTCAAATACTTGTGGTACTGTTCACATCTGGGTATTGTTCACGTCTGCGCCAACCAGTGGAAATTTGCTACAACTACTGATGATCTTTGAATGTTGTCTTCTTTGTTGCAACTTACAGATTATAATAGACACTCTCTCTCACATTCTGTGTATTTGGTTAATGTTTTGATGTATTTGGAAGAATTGTTGTCACTCTCATATGGAATCCGAAAACAACTTCTGTTTGGAGCAAACTTCTGTTTTGCGTAATGTACTACTCTAGTTATTCTACTTCTAAAATGTTTAGCTTCTGGAAAAACAAAAGAAGATGAACATAGAAAAAAACTAGAACAATTGATCTGAAAACTTTGTATTGATGAGCCTTTTGTATCTTTCTCTTACAACTTGAAAGGAATGAAGATGAGCTTTATATTAGCTCTAAAGCATTCTGATACAATTTTGTAAATGACTGAAAGATAAAGACATAATCTGAAGAATAAAAACTATACTAGTACAAGTATTTCCTCATTTACCAAAACACAAAAGTAAACAATTTGTCCATAGCATAACAGAATCTAACATTTTGCTTGCAATAACTCTGAAATTTGTGGACTGCAGGGGACATTTTCTGATAATAACATAAGTGATTAAGATGTTTGTGATGATTTGGCCACTTCTACATTAATTGGTTCTAATGGAACTCATTTGACTCAATCTTTGTTTAGCTTCACTAATCAAAAAACTGAACTTCATTGCATCCATTGGTTCTGTTTCTTCTTATTTCCCTTTTTGCTTTCTACCCTTCAAACACTTGATTCAAAATTCTCAAATTCTGAACAACCCGAAGTCTTCACATCTGCTTCTTTCACTTTTCCATTATCTTTCTTGCCTTTAGCTTCATTCTTCTGAGCCTGAACTTCATTCTTGTAATCCACACGACATTGAATTATGCTTAGAATCATCATCTCCAATTTTGATTTGCACCTAGAATCCTTTAGCTTCCCTTTCGGCCTTCTTTTCTTCCTTATCTTCACTGACATAGCTAATTCCTCCATCTTCAATATTTTAGGCTGCACAAAGCAATTCAATTCAACAACAACCCAACGTAAAGACATGCATTCTGATTTTTAGAGTTTCCATAAGCAAAACAAGGAACAAGTGAGTATTTTGAAATTTGTGGTTCTGAAAATCGTTTTATCGAATCGTAAGACGTATCACATGCTCCTTGTTTTGCTTCTGGAAACTCTAAATGATATGTCTTACGATTCGAAAAAACAATTTTCAGAACCACAAATTTTAGAATAAACACAAATTGTTGTAGCCTTAATTTCCTTTTTGTTTAATCAAAATTAATAACAATCAAGCAAATTTAATTAAATTATAGAATTTAAAATTGCTCTGATACTACTGTTGGAAAATCAAGTTGAGATCTAATCTCGAACAATGCGGAATAATTACAAAATTTTTTTATATTTTGATTTCTTAAAAACCAAAATCATTTTAATTCTATAAAATGATTAATGCATAAATCATATCAACACATGAATCTTAATTTGTACCTTATTATGAAGCTTGATCATTATCTTGTTGTTTTTCTCGAATTGTTTCTAAAATTATCTTGTCGTTTTTCTCGAATTGTTTCTGAAGCTAATCCATCTCAACTGTCGTAGCCACATAAGTGTCTGACCTCTAACTATATCCACATAATAGGTTAAGAAAACTCTAAAACAAGTACATAGAGGGTTAAGCAAGAAATGTTAGCTCCATAGAGTGTAACCCTATTCATAATAATTTTTGGGCATTGTGGTAATTGAATTGAAATGAAATTCTATTTTCATTTAAACTTTAATTAGAATTACAAATAATTCTAATTAAAAAATGATTATGCCCAAATAAGATCCATTATCTTACATTGATCCTTATTTATTAAATATCTCATATTTAATCATAAAGTTTCTCAAACTTTCCATTCAAATCCACCTTGATTAAAATAACGTTGCTCTCTACAAGCAGTTCTCTATATGAGACCTATTAGGTTCTCAAATATGTGACAATGATTATAAATTATAATTCTAATTTATAATTAGAATTATATGAATTAATAATCCTTTTAATTAATGTTTGATTATCCAATTAAATAATTTAAAAATATAGATCAAGATTGACTTATAACAATGCATCATGACCATCCAAATATTTAGGAATGTCAAAGTGATTTTGATTAACCTTTCCATGCATGATTTGTTTTGTATAATTCAATCCTTTAATTATATAATATTCTGATTAGAAAGAGTATGGAATTAATGTCAACTCTTTTTTGTTTCCAATCATATTAGTTCTCTTTCATTAACTATTGATTCAATTAATGACATCTATTTACTATATACAAAGTGTCATTCCACCTTGGCCAAGATTTTTACAATTCAATACTAATTGAGAATAATGGAACATTCATCCTAATTACTTTAGGGTGATTAATCCTACCTCCATATAGTTTATAAACCATCCAATGACTGAACAACCTATGATTAAGTAGGTCATAAGTAGTCGCAAAATATAACAATCCCTATATAAGATAACTTTGAAGACCTCAACTCAAAGGATCACTTATACAATCGTCACAATAAGAATTCCATAGGTATATAAGTAATGCTTCAAATGAATTTCTCGTATTGGGTATATTCAGTGAACTTGTTCTCTAGCAAGCACCCACACATTTGTTTATCTCCATACTTTAGTCTATAAGATCAACTACTTTCCGTTCCATTATCATCCAGTTTTAATAGAATAATGACTAGGAACAATTTAGGGATAATAAATAAATGCAATATGAATCTCATAATTATAATCTCATTATAATTTTATTTTTAATGTATAATTATCCCATGGACTTTATCATATACATCTAAACATGTATAGGATAAAAAATTCCTTTAAATTATATTGTAACTAATCACTTAGCTATAGGGCATAAACTAACACATCAATCACCCTCTTTGATGATAAAAAATCCTCTTGGTCATCCCTTTGATAAAGACATATGACATTAACACTTGGGCCTAGTTCAAGTTGTGTGTGTAGGGTTGGAGTGTGTTGCTGGTCAACTGGTATTTCTATGTGCAAAAATAATGTGAGTCTAGTAATGGTGTATTTAAAGAGTAGTTTTGTTGCTACTTTAGCTACCTTTTTATCACTGTAAGTTTTTAATAGTGTCGTGCCTTGTTACATTTAGGTTGTGATTTGTATTTATTATGATTTTTATTATATAAGGATCGTATAGGGTCATCTATTTTCTTGGTCCAACTAAAAAAACAATCTTCTAGGTAGTACTGCCATTTTTGCTATTTTTTATAACATCTACCTTGATTTTGTTTCAAGGTTTAACCTGAGTAGCGACTATATTTATTTAATGATTCTTAATGGTTTCATTTGGATCTTGCTCTCCAATGTTCATTGTTTCTTTAATGCCAAGATTGTTTGTTGTTTTCATTCGTAGATTTTGTTCTTTCTTTATTTAGATCAGAGCATTCATTTTACTTTTTAGATCAATTCTTGTGTATTTGGGATCTTTTTAGGATTTGTCAATATTGCTAGTTAATTGGTTTGTTTATAGTTACTGATTACTATTTAGTTTATTTTATTAATTTTCATTAGTCTAGGAAAAGACTTTATTTTTATCATCTCTTGGGCTGGGTTAAGTGTTATCTTACATTTTCTTTCATAGTGTCGAAACTCAGTGATTGTTTCTTAAACTTCTTACTGTCCCTGTTTGGTCAAATATTTTTTATTATGGTTTTCAATATTTTGTTTATTCTTTTTTAACTATTCAGTACTAGATTTTAGCATTTTGCATAAACCTAACTGCTAGTGGCGGTTAGGATTTTGGACCATTAATTTTTTGATTTACTTGCGATTGTGTATGCTTCTGATTTTTTAACCCACTTACTATGTTGCCCATTTTGGGATTTATCAATAATCTTTGTTTCCTTTCACAAGTTATAATATTAGACTCATTTTGGGCTTGTGGGACTTAGTTTATATAGCTTGTGTTGGGTATTAAGATAGGAGTGGTGGCTTTGATTACTGATGATAAAGGAAGGGCAAGTCCTTCAGTGAGTTTTGGGTCTAAGAGAAAAGAAGATGATGGAAAATTATAGATAGGTTCTTAGGACATCGAGACCCTCATAGGGAAGTCTTTGAAATTGGTAGATATTTTAGTAAAATATAAGATTCATTAGCGTGCATCCAGGAGACAACGTGGGCGGGGGCTAAAGAGAAAGAGATTAATACATTCAAACTTGGTATTCAGGGCATTTGTGATAAAAGTGTTGTTTTCAATGTCGTGTGTGTTTATGCACCTCAATTAGTTTTAAACGAACAACTTAAATATCAATTTTGGGAAGAGTTAGGTGGGCCCTTATAGGGAAGTCTTTGAAATTAGTAGATATTTAATAAAATATAAGATTCATTAGCATGCATCCAGGAGAGAAAGTGGGCGGGGGCTAAAGAGAAAGAGATTAATAAATTCAAACTTTGGTATTCAGGGTGTTTATGATAAAAGTGTTGTTTTCAATATGGTGTATGTTTATGCACTTCAATTAGGTTTAAACAAACAACTTAAACGTCAATTCTAGGAAGAGTTAGATGAGATGATTCAGTAGATTCACCCTGACGAGAGAGTTATTCTAGGAGGAAACTATAACAGTCATATAGGTAACCTCAAATGTGTATTCTTGAACTTATGGGAGTTTTAAGTATGGTGATAGGAATGATAGTTGGATCACTTTGTTAAATCTCCTGGTAGCATTTGAGTTTTAAGAGTAGATTACAAAAACTCAAATTAACTATTTCCTTGTAAAGCAAAGTGATCGACCTAGGTGCAAAGATTGTAAGGTGATATTGAATGATTTCTTATCAACTCAGTATAGCCTGATAGTTTTAGATCTTATAATTAAGGTTGAAGGAAGAAGAGAAGTCCTAGGAGGCACACTAGAGTTAAACAATGGAATTTGAAAGGGGATATGGTGGAACAACTTAGGGACATAGTAATATATGGAGAAGAGTGAAAATTTGAAGTAGATGCTAACCAGATGCGGGAGAGAGTAGCAACTCTTTTGAGGAATACAACTAAAGAGATCTTGGGGGTTTCTAAAGGTCTTAGTGGTAGTAAGATGGAGCCTCAATGGTGGAATGAAGATATTCAAGAAAAGGTTAAGATCAGGGAGGGTGCTTACAAATCTTTATTAAATAGCACCACAAACGTAAAAAGAGTAGTTAATAAAGAAAGGTACAAACTAAAAAAGAAAAGGGAAAAGAAGACAATCTTAATAGCTAAAAGTAAAACTTATGAGAAATTGTACCAATGATTGGAAACTAAAGATAGAGAAAGGACATTTTCTAAGTTGACTAGAGCTAGGGAATGAAAAGCGAGAAACTTAAATCAAGTTTTTTGCATAAAAGATGAAGCAAGACAAGTGCTCGCGGTTGAAAATGACATCAAAAGAAGATGATAAAGGTACTTTTAGAGCCTTTTTAATGAATGCATATAGGACAACATCTATTTAGGTGATATTAGCACATCTGAGAGGTTTCTAACTTTTCTTGTTGCCAACAAATTATAAGAGAAAAATTAAAAAAAAAACTTTAAGGGAGATGAAGAGTGGAAGGACGGTAAGGCTTGATGAGATAGATATAGGGGTGTAGAAGAAACTAGGCATAGAGGGTATTACAAAGATAGTCAATCTTTTTAAGTGATCTTTAAGTCTGTCAAAATGCTAGATGAGTAGAGAATTAGCATGTTAATTTCTCTATACAAGAACGAATAAGACATCAAAAATTGCAACAACTATAGAGGCATCATACTACTTAGTCACATCATGAAGTTATGAAAGATGGTGATTGAAAAGGGAGTGATAAAGGATGCTCCTATCTCGGAGAACCAATTTGACTTCATAATAGGAAGGTCCGTGATAGAAGCTTTACGTATCTTTAGAAGATTAATGGAACATTAGAGGAAAAGCCATCGTAATCTAAGTATGATTTTATTGAATTAAAGAAAAGTATATGATAGGGTATTTAAGGAAATCATGTGGATGTGTTTAGAGGTTAAGGGAGTTCTTATGAGCTATATACAGGTTATTAGGGATATGTATGAAGGGATAAAGACTAGAGGAAGGGTGATAGGAGTAGATATGGAGAATTTTTCTATCTATATTAAGCTACACCAAAGCTCCCCATTGAGCTCCTTTTTGTTTATAGTAGGGATGGATGAAATCATCAAGAATATTCAAAGGGATGTGTTTTGATGTATATTGTTTGCTGACGATGTTGTCTTAGTGGATGAGAAAAAAGATGGTATTAATATCAAGCTAGAACGTTGGAGGGATACGTTAGAGTTGAATGGCCTTAAAATGAATAGAACTAAAACTGAGTACTTAAAGTGTAACTTTTTTTACCCTAAGGTGGCTTTTGATATGGAGATAAAGATTGGTTTAAAAATTATACCACAAAATGATTCTTTTAAGTATCAAGGATCTATCATCTAAAGAAATAGAGAAATCGATAAAGACATATCTCACCATATTAGATCAAGGTAGCTTAAATAGAAAAGTGCTTCAAGAGTTTTATATGATAAGAAGATATCACTCAAGCTCAAAGGTAAATTATATCATTTAGCAATTAGGCTAGCCATATTATATGGGGTAGAGTGTTAACCCATAAAACAAGTGCATGTTCATAAGCTAATGATAAGGGAAATGAGGATACTCCATTAGATGTGTAACCTTACTAGAAGAGATAAGGTTGAGAAAGTAATGGTAAAACACAAATTAAAGGTGGCTAGCATTAATGAAAAATTAAGAGAAATAAGGTTTAGATGGTTCGAACATGTTAAGAGGAGACATCTTGATGCTCCAGTAAGAAGATGTAAGAAAATAATACTTAGAAATTATAAGAGGAAAAAAAGAAGGCCTAAGAAGAGCAAGAGGAAATGATTAAAAATGATATGACTCTGTTAAAACATGCTGAGGACATGGCTCGAAATAGAAAATTTTGATATTCTAAGATGTGAAAAAGGATCTCAGATAGAGAGGTCATTCTCATTCTCTTGGGTCTTTTAAACATTTTCCTTCCAGTCTTATGTCTTGTATTTAGCTTAAATTTTCAATATGTAGTACCTTCGTCGTTGATATTTAACTTGAATAGTTTCTTACTTAGCCTAATTATTTTTTTGGTAATGGTTGTTTTATTTATTTTTATATTTGTCTTATTTCTTAACTGTGTATTTATTTACTTATTTATATTTTATTGTTATTCTTTACCTTAGCCTATATTTATTGTATTATGTATTGTATTACATTTTTTTATTTTTTTACTTTGAGAATCCTATGTATCAAAAAGTCTTGGACTATAAATCTTGTTTGACTTCTGAAGCTAGACAGGGAAAGACTAGCTAATTTAGATTTCTAAAAGGCAAGCCTTGAGAATTAAAGCCCAAATAGAGAATAAAGACTTGTGTCTCGACTAGCATATCTGAAATCTAAATTAAATTCAATGTTTTTTTATCTCTAATCTCTTATATAAATTTGTTCTATCAACCACTTGATTGGTATGTACGCTAGAAACTGATAAAGCAACTCTTTTAAGGCTTATTAGTAAAATATTCCACAAGTCTAGGTGTCATAAGATCCATTCTCGATTTATGTGATCCAACAATGCCATATGCCTTTTGCATATGCTATCCCTATATTCCTTCTAACTAAAGGTAGTCCATATGAAGATTTACGAGCCTAGACCTCTAATCAAGGGTAGCCTAAATGGTACCAGAGTCAGAAGTGTTACTAATTATGCCTACATTATTATTGATGAAAGTGAGTAAGGAGATCTCTTTATATTCGATGAGTGACTATTTACCTATTGACCCTGTTCACCTCTCTTCAGCTCTTTCAATAGCAAATCTTCCTTTTAATGTCAAATGTAATCTTTGCAATAAAATAGAAAATCTAGTATATATTACTGCAATCATTATAGGACCAGAAGTATTTGAACCATCCGAAGTATAAATTATCCAAATGTAAAAGAGATCATCCAAAGCTCTCATTTAGTATAGCGTGGCTTAAAGGCAACAATCACAGAACAATATGTCAAATTGGAGATTCCAAAAGAACTCATCTCTCTTTAGAGAGATCATAACCATACTCATCTCGATATTGGAGCCATTACACTTGTTCTTACTCTCTATGAACAACAAGAAATTCTAGCCACTGCTAGGATCTCTCTTCTTCATATGGCTTACACTACCTACTAAAATGCACTAATTCATACTCTATTAACAACTTTCAATAATGGACGTGTCATTCTCACCATAAACCCTGATTTCAACATCAAATTGGATAATCCTACCTCATGTGAGAGACTTTAAGTCTAAATCTAGATTACTAGAGCAGAATAAGATCCTACGACAATCACGCCTACCTTGTACCACTAAATAATCTACCACCTACAAAACCATGTTGTAGATCTTAATTTTCCAAATTTCACGTATAATACTTTGTATATGGTAGCAAATTAAGCTCATGATCAAACCACAATAATTTGAATTCCAAAATAGTTACCACCAATGGAACTTGAAAAGTTGATATCAACAGAATGGACCACTAACTATTAGATGGTGTTCCATACTTATCACATAAATCTTTCCATATAACCACTCTTCCTTCTTTCAGGAAACTACAAGATGGATCTATTAAATCCATCTACACTAGACCCAATGAAGTCCAACATGGATCCTTAAGTATGTCTGGACTTATTTTAACGCTTCAACCAGTGCTATCACATAAAGAAGGCAAAGATGGACCTCTAATTCATTATGATAAATCTAATAGACAACTTGTGAACATTAGTCATCACCGAGGAAATTTCATATAGGATGTAGATCCATCCATATGTGAACCAGATTATAAAATATTTCCATTAGACCATAATGACATATACAGTGGCAATGAAGCGTATGTTTGAAAAAGGAATACAAAATCTCAAAGTAAAAGAAGGCAAAAACCTAAAGAAATCCATCATGTTTAACCTTCACAAAACCCTTATTCTAGATATGATGATCATAATCCAAAATTTAAAAACCCACAACCTAGACCTAAGACTCTTTATGAGCTACTCAAAGTTATTTGAATGTTCTTTAAAGAACCAACAAATCTCCACTTATTATTAATCCCATTCCTGTTAGTACTCTAGTGCCAATTCCTTGCATGATGATGATAAAATATGAGGATGAATTTCCTCCCCTGATAAGACGTATCGATGATACTAATAGGGTTATCTCTAACCCTTATATTCGTTCTACAATAAGCTTTCTATCTGATCCTGTAGATGAAGTAATCAACTGGTGCATTGATAATGTTGTGGCCCAAAATAAAGTTCTATGTCGAATTCATACTAAGTTTGATGGGCTTAACCAACAAACTCAAGCTACTCATCAACGCGTAAAAACAATCTCTTCTGAGATCCAAAAAGTATACTCATCCTTGAAAGATTAGATGGCTCAATGTGATTCAAATCTCAAAAGATATATTAAAACATAGTATTTTGGACCTAAGTTCACAAAAAAAGAACAAGTACTTCAAAGAGCGAAAGAATTACTTGAAAGAATGGAAGCCAACATGTAAAAAGAACAATACAAGACTATTTATTGAGATTATCCTACAACTTTTCTAGTTATACAACCCATCTATTCATTCCCAACATACCCTGGAGCTGCTAACTTTGACAAAGTGTTTAAAATAACATACCCTGGAGCTGCTAACTTTGACAAAGTGTTTAAAATAAACTATGATTTAATTAGGCACCATATTCATCCTACCACCAAACCCAAATTTACCATGCCTACGAAGCCTAAAACTAACAAAGCTTATGATCCCTCACATTCACATACCAAACCTGTTAATTCACAGATAAAACCTTTGCAGATTAAAATCCCACCTTCTTCACCACTAAAAACCCAACATTCTCCATCCACTAGAAAAGATAAAACTTCTCAGTAAGAGTTTATTGAAACTCTTGCACAACATTTACTCTAGAAAAATATGGAGAATACATACCTGAGCATTCTGACATATTTGAACAAGCCTCTGAAATGTCTGAACAATATTCAGAATAATTGGAGCAATTTGTTAATTTATCTAAATTAGCTCAGATCATGATGACTATGACTTAATCAACTAAAGTTGAACAAGATAATAGTGAAGTTAAAGCTACAGGAACTGAACCGTTCAAACCCTCACCATCACTAGTATAAGTACCACCAACCAGACCTACTTAAAGACCCAGATTTACTTTTAATGATCTTCTACCCAAAAAATGGAGAAAATGTCTCTATGAAGTTGGAACTTGGATCGGTTTATAGATGACTCACTCAAATAATCCCTTATGAGATATTTTTCTCGAGTTTAATCTTTATTTTACTAGTACTTTACAATAATGGTAGCAAAGTCTAGATGACTACCTGATACTCTAATATATTTAAGTCACCTCAGCAAGAATTCTTCTTGGAGTCATGCATAAAGAATTTATTAGTGATTTTTAACTCATTAACAAACAGATTAGGCAAGAATACTGATTGTTCATTAGACAGAAGAGATATATAAAAACATTTTCAACGTATGATAGAAAGATATTATTTGTTTAATGGTTTTAATAATGTCAATCTCTATTATATGTTCGTCTTGTCTCTTCCAGAGCATTACAACTTGAACTTAAAAGGACTATAGCAACTTTATAAAGAGATATAAGAGATATCGCTTAGAGAAATCTATTAGCTTGCTTTAGCTTTTCTTAATAAACTCTATGACCAAGAAACATTTTTCAGAAACATGACCAAAGAAAGTCTTTGCTTAAAATGGCTTATAAAAAGCATTATTTGAAGATCAAGTACAAAGAGAAAAAGGATTTTGAATGTCATCCTAAAAAGAAGTATCATCACAAGAAATTTTCCTATTGAAAGTCTCACAAATCATAAATTTTAAATGAAGGTTATCATAAGCCACTTAGAAGAGAAAAACGACATCGATTTGCCTGATTCTTTAAGAGACAAGCTGTTGGGTCCCGAAAATTTTTTTTTATTTTATTTGAATTAATTATTATTTGACTTATGGATTTATTCGTTAATTAGTTTTATTTTGCCTTAATTGATTTAATTATGTGTTTAGATAGCTATTTTATGTTGGGCTTGGAAATTTGAAGTTAGAAATTAAATGAAGGCTTG
>JAOSBN010133184.1:0-28417 GCA_027563595.1 Erythroxylum suave
AGAGAGAATTTGAGGTTACCCGAGAAGGGAAAAAGAAAGAGGAAGGAAAGAGCTTCCTTTAGAGCCAAGAATCTCACAACTTGGTGAAGATTCAAAGTAAGTCGATTTTAAATCTCTTGGAGTTCTGAAGGGTTTTTGGTTCAAAGAGCTTAAGAAATGTATGGGTTTAAGTATCCTAGAGTCAATTTCATGTTTTGATTCTATGGGTTCCCAAATTTAATTTTCTATTGAATAAGAACTTGGTTTGTTATAGGAAACCAAGAAAGCCCGATCTAAGGCGTAGAAGAAAGACAACATTGACGTTGGAATTGTCAAGCATCTTAAGTGAGTAAAATATTTATGGTTGCTAAGTAATTGAGCAAATTCTTGCCTACGTGTGTGAATGTGTTTTACATGAAATTGTCATGATTGAAATTGAAATAATTGTGCATCTTTGAAATTTCATGATGCTTTGTGATTTTTTTATGACATTTGGAATCAAAGGAAAAGAAGAAAAAGCATGAAAAATGATAAAATGAAAGAAGCAGGAGAGTGTAAATTGTGATTGACTAAATTGAGCATGAGAATATAAAAATGCATGGTAATGAATATGTGCTTTTGCTTAGGCGAGAGTGGAACCGTTTCGTTAGTCACGTGCACGTTAAAGTAAAGCCTTTTCCCGGCTACCCACTTATGGCCCACGAGATCCAAAAATGGACTCGTTTTGTTCACAGAGTAAACTTTGGTTTCTTTGTTTTGTTTACGAAACCCTCGATCTAATTGTGTGTACATTTGCATTTGACATGTTAAATGGTGCTTTGTTGTGAAATTACATTCAATATGATCTATGTGATGATTTCCTAAGAATGAATTATGAATGCATATATATATATATATATATATATGTTTGATTGTGTGGCTCATTGCCAATGGCTATAAGTATTTTAGCCACTGAGCTATATAGCTCAACCCCCAATTCTCCTTCTTCAGGTGCAAATCGGGAAGAGTAGTGACCCTTGCAAGGCATTTGGACTCCAGAATAGATATAAGACAATTGTACTAAGTTAGTTATTTGGATAGCTTATTTAGCATATCAACACTGAGCATCTTATGTATTTTGTTTTAAGTTAACAAGTGTATTGGCATGTAACAAACTCTTACTATTTTAAAAATGGGACAGTGAAATTAAATTCCTTTCTATGTATGATTGTGTAAATTTAAAGATTTGGGAAAAAGGTGAATTATACATGTGCATGATCTTATTTGTTGGATTGCCAAAGGTGTTAGTATCAGAGTAGCTCGTTAGAATTGAAGAGATTGAGTTCTAAATGCAAAGGAACAACACAGATGAAAGGAATCATCTGTGATGACATTAGCACATAGACAACACGTCAGCACATAGATGACACATCAGCACATAGACGACACGTCATCACATAGACGAAACGTCAGCACATAGACAACACATCATCACATAGACGACACGTCAAAACACAGAAGAAGAAGTAAAGAAGTTTTGCTAATTGTTATGAAGGATGTACATATGCAATTTATAGACTCACCAACGCTATTCCTTGACATATTTGGGCTCGAATGGAGATGGGCCTAAAAAGGGGTCAGTTGGAATGCAAAGGTTTAAGTAAATGTTTGGTATCAAAATTCGAAGGCGATAGTTAGGCTCCCGAAATGAGGTCCGACATCTTTGTGGTATCAGTTCTTAGGCTTTTCCTAGGCATAGAATGCATAGTAGCATAAATCGCTATGTTATATGATTAACTGTTTGCATTGTTAAATTGATTTGATTGCATTAAATGACATGCATGCATGTAAGAAATAGGATTGGAATAAAATGTAAGCTAATCGTTAGTGTTTTTATTTGAAGGAATAAGAATGCCATCTCATAGAAGGACACGAGGAGTTCTGCAAGGATCAGTTGCACCTGACTCTCCACTAAGAGGGGAGAGTAATGATAAGTCTGTAGCCCCAGGAAATGCTGAGGCTTTCGTAGGGCATAGTAATGAGCCCTCTCAGTCCCCAACCTGGGAGTCGCCCATTCTACAGGAACCAGTGCCTCCCTTAGATCCGAGAATGTTCCAGGCCTTCACCCAAGCATTTGTCCAAGATATGGGATAAATGCCACAATCTTCTGCTTCGGCCCCAATTAAGAAGGGGAAACAATTTGATAAGTTGAGAAAGTATAGAGCAGTGGACTTCTATGGGACCATTGATCCCAAGGAAGCTGAGAATTGGCTAAGAAGGACCAATAGGATACTGGATCAGATGGAGTGTGAGGATGACGAGAAGGTGGTGTATGCTGCTAGTTTGCTTCAGGGGGGTGCATTGCACAGGTAGGAAGGTGTGCCAGGAAGCCAGATGAGACCTTCATTGTTAGCATGGAAGGACTTCTTAGCTACTTTTAAGAAGAATTATTTGTCTGAGGTGTATATTCAACAAAAGCAAAGGGAGTTTCTAAGTCTCACCTAGAGCGAGATGACAGTGAGCGAATATAAGCACCGATTTACACAGCTATCTCGTTATACAGCTGAGATGATAATGAGTGAGGCAGCTAAATGTTGAAAGTTTGAATCAAGATTACACTTAGTCATCAGAGAAAAAGTACTGGCGCAGAATTTCTGTGATTTTCAACAGCTGATTAAAGCGACACTGAGGGTTGAAAACATAGAGAATATAAAGAGTGCTATAAATAAGAAGAGAAAAGGGAGAGAACAGTTCAGGAGGGGAGGCAGTACTCCTATGCTAGAGAGGCGTGCCAGGACTTTCCCCTCACAATTTGAGGGGAGGAGCACTGGAGCAAGCAGGTCTACATAAATGAGGACTGTCTCACATCAAGCTTCAATGGCCAGAGGCAGTAGGAGGGGAGATGAGGATAAGTCACCTATTCCCAAATGTGAGCACTGTGGAAGATTTCATAGAGGGGAGTGCTACCAACTAATAGGATCTTGTTTCAACTATGGGAAAAAGGGGCACATGGCAAGAGAGTGTCCTCAAAATCTAAGACATGAGAAGAATCATATGCAAGCTCCAAGGAGAACTGAGACTGGGGGACACAAGACGACAACTGAAGGGGGCAATTAGGATGCAACTAAAAGGGTGAATCTTTCATGGAGACCCAAGGGGCAAGCACCAGCTAGGGTGTTTACAATGACATGGGAGGATGCAGAGACCGCTCCAGAAGTTGTGATTGGTACGGTTAAATTGTTTGATACTGATATAGTTGTGTTGATTGATCTAGGTTTTACCCATTCATTTATATCGTCAAGTAAAACTGTGTATGGTAGAAATCTGAGCTCGTTGGATACTCCTATAATGGTGAGTACTCCAATCAACCGGTATATTATTATCAGTCAAGTTTATAGAGATTATGAGGTACATATTGGAGGGGAGTAGTTAGTGGTAGATTTGATGCCTTTGAAAATGGGAGGTTCAGATGTAATTTTGGGTATGGACACCTTGGAGAAGTACAATGCCAACTTGGATTGTAGACAGAAGACAGTAGAGTTCAAATTAGACAATGGTAGAAAGGTAGTGTTTGTGGGAGACAAAAAAGCAAGCCCGCCTAGAATTGTTTTGACTCTGATAGTAGAGAAGATGATGAGGAAAGGGTGTGAAGCGTATTTGGCCTATGTGGTAGACACGAGGGCAGATAAGAAGAAGTTAGAAGATATACTTGTGGTCTGGAATTCCTAGATGTCTTTCCCGAGGAATTACCAGGACCACCACCACCTAGGGAAATTGAATTTCCCATTGAGCTTCTTTCGGGCACAATGCCAATATCGATTCTGCCTTATAGAATGGCTCTAGTTGAATTGAAGGAGCTTAAGGAGCAATTGGAAGATTTGTTGGAGAAGGGTTACATTAGGCCAAACTCTTCACCTTGGGGAGCCCCGGTCCTTTTTGTGAAGAAGAAAGATGGATCGTTGAGGATGTGTGTGGATTATAGGAAGCTTAATCATGTTACTGTTAAGAACAGATATTTGCTCCCTCGCATAGATGACTTGTTTGATCAATTACAAGGGACGAAAGTCTTCTCTCTAAGATAGATTTTAGATCGAGTTACCATCAGTTACGGATAAAGGAGACTAATGTGGCAAAGACTGCTTTTAGAACTCAATATAGCCTTTTTGAGTTCTTTGTTATGCCCTTCGGATTGACAAATGCACCTTCAGTTTTCATGGACTTAATGAATAGAGATTTTAAGTCATATTTGGACCAATTTATCATTGTCTTCATTGATAATATATTGGTTTATTCCAAGAGTGATAAGGAGTATGAAGAGCATTTAAGGATTGCCTTAGAGACATTAAGGAAGAATGATTTGTATGCCAAATTCGAGAAATGTGAATTTTGGCTAAGGGAAGTAGCCTTCCTTGGATATGTAATCTCAAAGCAAGGAGTACATGTGGATTCGAGGAAGATAGAAGCAGTTGTGAAATGGGAAGCACCTAAGAATGTGGCTGAAGTAAGGAGTTTCTTGGGTTTAGCAGGGTATTATAGGAGGTTTATGGAGAACTTTTCCATGATAGCTGCTCCACTTTCCAAGTTGACAAGGAAGAATCAGAAGTTTGTATGGACAGAGGATTGTCAGAAGGGTTTTGAGGAGCTTAAGTGTAGATTGACGAGTGTGCCAATTTTGACTTTGCCTTCAGGTAATGATGGTTATGTGGTATATAGTGATGCCTCAAGGAACGGATTGGACTGTGTGTTGATGCAAGGAGATAAGGTGATCGCTTATGCTTCTAGGCAATTAAAGCCTTATGAGATGAACTATCCCACTCATGACTTGGAGTTGGCTGCCATAATTTTTGCATTAAAGATATGGAGACATTACTTGTATGGAGTTACTACTAGGGCATTCATAGATCATAAGAGCCTTAAGTACTTGATGAGTCAAAAGGAGTTGAACTTGAGATAAATAAGATGGTTAGAGTTGGTGAAGGACTAGATTTGATGATAGACTACCACTTGGGGAAAGCTAATGTAGTAGCGGATGCATTAAGCAGGAAATCTACTATGGCACATGTAGAGACAGTATATATTCCTTTGTTGAAGGAATTAGCCAGACTTAAGGTGACATTGAGGCAAACTGAGCTTAATGATGTATTGGCTAATTTTAGAGTGAGGCCAGTATTGAATGAGAAGATTAAGGAATTGCAGAAACAAGATGAGTATTTAAGAAAACTTCGAGAGGAGATTAAAAGTAGTAAACAATCTGAAATAGAGGTAAGGGAAGATGGATTGATGATGGTAGGAAGTAGACTATGTATTCCTAATATGCAAGAGATGAAAGATGAAATTCTTGATGAGGCACATAATGCACCTTATGCTATGCACCCAAGAAGTACAAGAATGTATAGAGATTTGAAGGAGCATTTATGGTGGAAAGGAATGAAGAAAGATGTTGCAGAGTATACTAAGAGATGCTTAGTGTGTCAGCAAGTCAAGGTTGAGCACCAAGCACCTTCAAGCAAACTTTAACCTTTGTCTATTCCGGAATGGAACTGGGAAAAGATTACGACGGATTTCCTTATGGAGTTACTGAGAACCAGTAGGAAGCATGATGCAATATGGGTGATTGTGGATAGGCTAACTAAGTCAGCACATTTCTTGCCAATCAACCAAATAGATTCTTTGAATGCTTTGGCCAAGAAATATGTAGTTGAGATAATCAGGCTCCATGGGATTCCAAGTTTGATAATATCGGATAGAGATCCCAGGTTCACCTCCAGATTTTGGAAGAGCTTATAGGAGGTTTTGGGAACTAAGTTACATTTTAGTATAGTTTTTCATCCCCAAACTGATGGAAAATCGGAGAGGACAATACAGACTTTGGAAGTAATGCTGAGAGCTTGTGTTATGGATTTTAAAGGCTCATGGGATGAGCATTTGCCTTTAATTGAGTTTGCTTACAATAATTCCTATCATTCAGGAATTCAAATGGCATCTTATGAAGCTTTGCATGGTAGGAGGTGCCGAACTCCTATTTGTTGGGATGAGGAAGGTGACAAGAGACTTGAAGGGCCTGAGTTGGTGCAAGTCACAGTTGATAAGATTAAGTTGGTGAAATAGAGACTTAAAGCAGTTCAAGATAGAATGAAGAGCTACACGGATGCACATAGAAAAGAGATGGAATTTGAAGTTGGAAACAAGGTGTTTCTTAGAGTTTCTCCATGGAGAGGGGTCTTGAGATTTGGTAAGAATGGCAAGATAAGTCCGAGATACATAGGCCCTTATGAAATCATTGACAGGATTGGGCCTTTAGCCTAAAGTTAGCTTTGCCATCAGAATTGTCTACGATTCACAATGTCTTCCATGTATCGATGTTGAGAAGGTATCGATTCGACCCTTCGCACATAGTTTAACCTTTAAAGGTTCAATTGAGGGAAGATTTGACTTAGAGGAGCGACCAGTAGAGATTTTAGATTCGAAGGAAAAAGTTTTGAGAAACAAGGTGGTGAAGTTGGTCAAAGTTTTATGGAGGAACCATTCGATGGAGGAGGCAACATGGGAGACTTTTGAAGCAATGAAGAAGAAGTATCCATACCTATTCAATGACTCAGGTAATAATTTCGAGGATGAAATTCTTTTAAGAGGAGGAGAAGTAATAGGCCCTAAAAATTTTATTATTTTAGTAAGCATGAACTGAATGAATTTTGTGTTCTTGATGGGTGAATCATTTTAATTGGGGTTAATTATTATGTCAAGTTTAGGAGGATTTATTCCATGGATTGATAGAAATTGAAGTATTAAGTGGAAGAATTAAGATTAAGTTAGAGTATAGCATGGTATAAGTTAAATGGAAGAATTAAGAATGCATAAGGGTATTTTTGGAAGATGACTTAAGGTTAGAAGCACTAAGGCATTAAAGGAAGGGTAAGGGTAGAATGAGAAGAGGAAAATATTGTCTAATAAATAAGAAGGCTGAAAATGTGAATGAAGGGAAGAAGGAGAGAAAATCCAAAAAGAAGAGAGAGAAAGAAGAAGAGAGGTTCCAGTGAAGTTAGAAAGAAAAGGGCTTTAAACTAGGTCACAAATTTTCTTAGTCTTAAAGAGAGAATTTGAGGTTACCCAAGAAGGACAAAAGAAAGAGGAAGGAAAGAGCTTCCTTTAGAGCTAAGAATCTCAGTAGTTGGTGAAGATTCAAGGTAAGTTGATTTTAAACCTCTTGGAGTTTTGAAGGGTTTTTGGTTTAAAGAGCTTGAGAAATGTATGGGTTTAAATATCCTAAAGTCAATTTCATGTTTTGATTCTATGGGTTCTCAAATTTAATTTTCTATTGAATAAGAACTTAGTTTGTTATAGGAAACCAAGCAAGCCCGATCTAAGATGAAGAAGAAAGATAACATTGAAGTTGGAATTGTCAATCGTCTTATGTGGGTAAAATATTTATGGTTACTGAGTAATTGGGCAAATTCTTGCCTATGTGTGTATGTGTTTTATATGAAATTGTCATGTTTGAAATTGAAATAATTGTGCATCTTTGAAATTTCATGATGCTTTGTGATTTTGTTATGACATTTGGAATCAAAGGAAAAGAAGAAAAAGCATGAACAATGATAAAATGAAAGAAGCACGAGAGTGGAAATTATGATTGACCAAATTGAGCATGAGAATATAAAAATGCATGGAAATGAATATGAGCTTTTGTTTGGGTGAGAATGAAACCGTTTTGTTAGTCACGTGCACGTTGACATAAAGCCTTCTCCCAGCTGCTCGCTTATGGCCCACAAGATCCGAAAATGGACTCGTTTTGTTCACGGAGTAAACTTCAGTTTCTCTATTTTGTTCACGAAACCCTTGAGCCAATTGTATGTACATTTGCATTTGACATGATAAATGGTGCTTTGCTGTGAAATTACATTCAATATGATCTATTGATGATGTCTTGAGATTGAATTATGAATGCATATATATATATATATATGTTTGATTGTGTAGCTTATTGCCAATGGCTATAAGTATTTTAGCCACTGAGCTATGTAGCTCAACCCCCAATTCTCCCTCTTCAGGTGCAAATCGGGAAGAGCAGTGACCGTTGCAAAGCATTCAGACTCTACAATAGATATAAGAAAATTGTACTAAGTTAGTGATTTGGATAGCTTATTCAGCATATCAACATTGAGCATCTTATGTATTTTGTTTTAAGTTAACAAGTGTATTGGTATGTAACAAACTCTCACTATGTTAAAAATGGGACAGTGAAATTAAATTCCTTTCTATGTATGATTGTGTGAATTTAATGATTTGGGAAAAAGGTGAATTATACATGTGCATGATCTTATTTGTTGAATTGCCAAAGGTGTTAGTATCAAAGTAGCCCATTAAAATTAAAGAGATTGAGTTCTGAATGCAAAGGAATAACACAGACAAAAGGAATCGTCTGTGATGACTTCAGCACATAGACAACACGTCAGCACATAGATGACACATCAACACATAGACGACACGTTAGCACATAGACGACACGTCATCACATAGACGACACGTCAGAATACAGAAGAAGAAGTAAAGAAGTTTTGCTAATTGTTCTGAAGGATGTACATATGCAATTTATGGACTCACCAACGCAATTCCTTCACATATTTGGGCTAGAATGGAGATGGCCCTAAAAAGGGGTCAGTTGGAATGCAAAGGTTTAAGTAAATGTTTGATAACCGAATCTGAATGTGATAGTCAAGCTCCTGAAAGGGGGTCCAACATGTAGACTTATCGGATACTAAGAAAGCTTAATTGGAAAAGTTAATGCACATAAGGGCCTATTTGTAAATTGTTAAAAGTTAAAGCAATTAAATGAGAAATTTCAATTCTTAGAGGACCAATATATAATTTTATAAAGTTAAGGGCCTTAATTATAATTTTCAAAAGTCCGAGGACCAAAAATAAAAATAAAAGTTTTGGTCATTCTCAAATTTTGGGCCTAATTGCAAATTTTGGAAAGTTTGGAGGGTATAATAGTAATTTCACGCAAGCTAAGGGCAAAAGAGTAAATTCACTATGTTTTGTCAAAGAAGAGTCAAATTTTAGATCATCCTCCTTGTTATGGTCATGCATCCCATCGTATGACACTAAAAACACTTAGTTATAATTAAAAAGAAAGGAGAAGAAAGAAGAAGAGAGAAGGAAGAGAGGAAAGATTAGGCCATCACCAAATTCCACCATCCTTTTGATTCTCTAACCCAAACCAAGGTGTTCTAAGCTAAGTTGGGGTCAAGAAATTCAAATCTATCATTAGATTTGAGAAATTCTCAAAGGATTTGAAGATATCACCAAAGGAAAGTATAGGAAAATTTTGTCTCATCTCTCTCTACATTAGGATTTTCAATTTGGTGTTAAGATAAGTTGTTCTCGGTGGTTGAATATGCATGAATCATGCTTTAGGTGAATGAATTGTTTCATAGAGAGGGTTCTTTAAGTCAAAACCAAAAATGTCCCCTTTTGGTGAAAGTTGTAAATTTTTGGATATCTTTTGAAATTGATGATTTAAATGAATTCTATGGTGTTAATTGTGCATTTATAGTATAATTGAATCTCAAATGGATACTAATACGCTTATGTATTTATGAAATGACATTGTTTTGAAAAACTATGCATTTGAAGCATAAAAATTGGATTTTATTTCATGAGATAATGATTTGGAAATTTTCATATGCATAATCGAATCATGTATGCTGCATGCATGTATTCTCTTTTAGCTTAGAGCCCTAACACAGTTCCATTTTATAGGTTGGACCGATAAATAAAAGCATGGTGCCTTACTTGATTTTAGTATTCAATATTTGTATATGATTTTTGACGGTTGGTGAGGAAACGATTGGCCAATCGTGTGTTAGGAACAACTGATTTAACAATCCCTATACCTTTGACACTGGTACATAAAAGTCGAGTCCCCGTATCAACATCTTTCTCTAGGATTTGTAGGTGATTCCACACCCAAGGTCTGGACACCGATGAGGTCATCACCTAGGGTCATGATGCTCTTGTTTACTGTAGTCTGGACTCACCATGAATGAAGTCAAGCCAACACTGAGGATTAGTGGGTGTGCACGCTAGTTTGGCCGACTAGTGGTGTCACACATGATTGTTTTGGCTTACCCTGACAAGTATTTTTCTAACGAGATTTGATTTATACATGTGATGTTTTTATGCTTTTGTGTATTGGAACTGGAACCTATGTTTATCGAATAAGTTAATTAATAGGCTGGGCCTATATGGTTCCTAACCATTATACGTTGAGTTATAGGCTAAGCCTATGTGGTTATTTATGTGTTATATGTTCACCTTAAGGGTTATTTATACTGTCTTGGTGAGTATCAAGTTCTATTCATGACATATGTTTTTTCAACTCACTGAGTACATAGTGTACTCACCCCCCCTCGACTTTCCAACCATGTAGGATAATTTAGTGAGCTTGAAGTTCTGAGTAGATTGTATAGTCTTTTGACAGTTTCGGGACATTACCGCACGTGGGTAGTTTTGTTTTGTACTTTAGTTGCATAGTGGCTCATAAACTATTTTACTGCTTTATTTGATTGGATATATAGATATGCTTTATGATTTTATAAATTTATACTGTTTTGTTGTTATAAAAGACCTTATGTATGAACTTTGATACTGTTGTTGAGTTTGTTTTGAGTGGACTTTAAAGTCCTGAAGTTGTGGTAAAATTTTTGGTGTGAATATAGAAGTGTGTTTAAAATTATTTGCAAGTTTTGGGATGTTTATAATACAGCCGTTATGATGCCCAATTATTTTTAAAAGAATTTGGTTAGCCTTGCATAGTCAGATTAAGAATACTGTGAGTGTCCTTAGTCTGGGTATGCCGCTGTTGTCATGTACCTGATGTGGTTCCGAGTCGAGACATAATCTCCTATGCATGATTAAGGGAAATGATTGGAAATTTTATTTTCTAAAATTAACATTTGGATTCTAAGATCTGTTGGGTTCACCTTGTATACATGCATCACATGCACGAGAATGCAGCCGAAGTGACAGAATCTAAATTCCGACATCATGACAACTTCAAAAGCCAAAATCATACCATAGACATATAATAAGAACTTGAATTTTAAAACTTTTTACCTTTTGTTTCTCCTCCTTTCTTGTTTCTTCTTCTTGTTTTGGTTGTTGCAAACCCCAAACCTTTCCTTGATCATCTAAGAACATAAAAAGATGAAGAAGAAGAATTGTGTAATGGTGTTAGAACACCAAACTTGATGAATTTAAGTAGATGTTCAAATAGGAGATAGATCAAGATCATCTTACATGTAATTATATTTATGTAACAATTGCATAAATTGTATGAAGACGACTCAAGACCACTTCTCTCTCTATCTAGAACTCTTCTGGAGCTCTTTCTCTCTCACTTGAGTGTGTAACAACTATTAAAAACTTTTTATACATAAGTGAAGAACTCACTTATATATAAACTGTCGAGGCTTTGGTTACGATTATGGCCTATGATCCATGATCGTGGCCTACTTAAAGACTATCCTAGGCTTCAATCACGATCATGTCCTACTTAAAACCAACCATACATACTATGATTTTCATCCGATATTTTATTAACGTGACATTTAAGTTGCCGGTTATTTTAGGTACTTGAATTAACTATTAATTCAAATAAAAAATAAAGGGTTTCATGATGTCAATTTACCGAAATATAGGTGGATGAACACACGAACTTTTTTATAGTTAATTATCCAACTTACGAACCTTTCCATAGACAATTATCGTGTAATTTGTCCTTTCACTATACTATACCTTACTTGGTTCAAAGTATGGGCTATGTGTTAGCTCCCACTAGACTGACTACATCACATCTAGTACAAATGATGTTAGTTCTTGTCCTAAGATCTCATTACTCTATGTGTCATTGAAGACTTTCTTCATGACACATAACTACTCTGGCCAGAGACTCCTAAGTAATGACTCCAATAAGAGGTTGTGGGTATCATCTCCTTCTAAAAGAGTAGTGAATCCTTTATTGGCTACCCAATTACCTCTGAATACCAATAGTTGTACCCAATTATCACCTTAAAAGTGACCTCGTCATGAGGTATCAAGGAATGATATCAAAGTATAAGATTAGTATCCAAAATATCCTTCAGTACCTCAAGCCTAAGGATATTTGCATCACTGCTACAATGAGATTAATCAATCACATTTGATAGATCATCCATATAATAATCTCATAGTTGCTATTTTGATGTACTTACTACTCTTAGTAAGCATCACATGTTAACTCTAAACATCTCATGCTTATAGTTTGTGAGATCCACTGCTTGATCAAATTCAAGGAGTATAATATATGCTAATCTATCTAGATTAATAATGTCCTATCTTATTAATCCTATAACTAGGGATTAGTTAAATACTAACATAACTGCATATGATAGGAATCTTAGTATCATGGACTTCATTAAGGAATCTTAGTATCATAGACTTCGTTAATTCGATTTAAGATCAACATCAATTCATATATAAACGAATATCAAATTAATGAAAATTTCCTTTCGCTTTATTAATCAAAATAAAGTTTGTATAAAAGTTCTATAGGTGATTGCCTTTAGAGCACTACTCTAACAATCTCCCACTTACACTAAAGCCAACTGCCTTTGTATCTAATACCGGAGGCGAGTACAATATAATCAAATTTTATTTGAGGAAGTGGCTTAGTCAAAGGATCAACATTGTTCTGATCTATGGGCACTCTCTCTATCTTCACATCACCTCTATCAATTATCTCCCTGATCTGATGATATCTCCTAAGTACGTTCTTAGTTCTCTGATGAGACCTTGGTTTCTTAGCTTGAGCAATAGCCCCATTGTTGTCATAGTACAATAGTATTGGGTCTATTATGCTTGAAACCACTCAAAGTTCCATAACGAACTTCTTGATCCAAACAACCTCTTTTGTCGTTTCCACAGTCGCAATGTACTCTGACTCAGTTGTCGAATCTGCAGTCCTCTCTAGTTTGGAACTATTCCAACTGATTGCTCCACCATTTAGTTTGAAACATAACCTAACTAGGATTTGGAGTCGTCCTAGTTAGATTGAAAACTAGCATTTGTATGTCCAGTCACTACGAGATCTCCATTTCCATATATAAAGAATACATCCTTAGTCCTTCTCAAGTACTTTAGGATATTCTTGACAGCCACCCAATGACATTCACCAAGATCCGATTGATATCTGCTCATAACACTTAGAGCATACGATATATCAGGTCTTGTACATAACATAACATATATGATTAATCCTATTGTCGAAGCATACAGGATCATACTCATGCTAGTCCTCTCATCTTGCATCTTGGTAAATATAGATTTCGAGAGTTTTATCCCTTGAGTTATAGGAAGAAACCCTCCTTTAGACTGCTCCATGCTTAACTTCTTTAGCACTTTATCTATATATGTCGACTGTAAAACACCTAGTAACTTCCTTGAATTATCTATATAGATCTTTATTCCCAATATATAAGTTGCTTCTCCAAGGTCTTTCATGGAAAAATTCTAGGACAACCAAATTTTGACTGATTGTAAACTTGAAACATCATTTCCTATTAGTAATATGTCATCCATATATAACACAGGGAATATGATAGCACTCCCACTAACCTTCTTCTACACATAAAGTTCATCAGGATTTTGTGAGAAACCAAACTCTTTGATTGTCTCATCAAGTTGGATGTTCCAACTCCTAGATGCTTGCTTCAATCCTTAAATAGATTTCTGAAGCTTGCATACCCTTTTGCCATCTTTGGATATGAAGCCCTTAGGTTATATCATATACACATCCTCAACTAGGAAAGTCATATTCACATCCATTTGCTATATTTCATAATCATAATGAGTAGCAATGGTTAGGAGTATTCTAATAGATTTAAGTATAGCTACGGGGAGAAATGTCTTGTTATAGTTAACTTCTTATCTTTGACGATAACCTTAAGCCACTAGCCTCGCATTATAGGAAATCACGTTACGATCCATGTCAATTTTCTTCTTGAAAATCTAGTTACACCCTATGGGTTTTAGCCTTTCAAGTAGGTCAACCAAAGTCCATACTTGTATTTTATACATGGATTCCAATTCAGACTTCATTAGTTGAAGCCATTTTTCATATTTTGAACACTTCAGAGCCTCTTCATAGTTGTAGGCTCATCATTTTCTATAAGTAATACGTCATTTTGTTTATTTGCCAGAAATCCATATCTCTCTGGCATTGCGTATCCTACTTAACCTACAAACATTTTGTATGTTAGAATGTTCAAATATTGTCTCATCTCCATGAACAACAATTTCAGGTTTAAATAGTTGATCTACATCTGTTTGAGCATTATAAACTTCGTTATGTTTAACTTTGCTCACACTGTCTTCTTTTAGAAGACACTCTTTCTCTAAAAAGACAATATTCTTTGAGACAAAAACCTTTTTCTCTAAAGCATTATAGAACTGATATATAATTGTTCACTTAGGATATCCTATACGCAGACATTTATCAGATTTCGCTTCAAGCTTGTCTGATTGAATCTACTTCACGTAAGCCCGAAAGCCCCAAACTTTCATATGAGAAAGATAGTGCTTTTTATTGCTCCATATCTCCTAAGGAATAACTTCAACTACCTTTGAAAGGACTCTGTTTGTCACATAAATGTTGACAGTAAAACCTATCTACTTGTTTTACGCTCAAAAATTGCAAGTGCAGATATCATCCCACAGGGATGCCTAGACATTGTTTAGTTTAGACATAACTTTATTTAAGAAACGAAATTGTTAAATGTGAATAATCTTAAATTTAAATTAAAACTAAAAGATTAACAACGAATGAAGAACAATACCACAATTGCAGAAAAATCAGAATTCAAAAATCTAAAGACTAGAGATTATTTTTTTCCTATTTTGTCTCCCTCCTATTTTATCTATTAAATTGTGTCTCACCCTCGATTTTCACAAGGTGATTTTAAGTTAGCCCGTTTTTGTCTTTTGTTCTCATTGATATTTAAAATTAGATCACATATTTAATATGTAACTACCATTGCACAATGTAGTAGTACCATACAACATTTCATTTAATTTAATTGACCAACCATTACTTGAAAAAGTTAAGTAAAATCCAACTTTATTAAGACATAAAATAGATACAATGTTCTTTGTCACAATGGGTACATAATATAAATTATCCAAAATTAGCTCTAGCCCACTAGGAAGATACAAAACATATGTTTTTAAGGCTAATGCAGCAAATCTTGCTCCATTTCCCACACATAGGTCCTTCTCTCCCTTCTTGAGCGGTCTATTATCCTTAAGATCTTATATATCAACATATATGTGTGAGCCACATCTGGTATCTAATACCCAAAAGATATGATTAGAAATATTATTAACCTCAATGGAAAATAACATACTCAAAGTAGATGTGAGGCATCTAATGCCTTCTTCCGCTTCGGTGACTCTAGATAAGTTTTGCAATTTCTCTTCCAATGTCCTTCCTTTTTGCAATGGAAGTACATCCCTTTTGATGTTGTCTCTTTCGTTTCTTTTGGGTTACACCTCCCACTGGCTTCTTAGACTTCTTCTTCTTCTTTCTGTTTTTCTTGCGAGAACCAGAAGTAGAGTCCACCAACATCATAGCCTTACTGTCTTTCTTAATAGTTTGCTCAGCTGTTTTGAGCAGATTAATCAGTTTAGGTATCATTATGGATATTTAGTTCATCTAATAATTAAGCACAAACTGCGAATAAATATCGATTAAACCAGTCAGAATTAATTCTATACTTAATTCATGATCCATTACGACACCCAAACTGCCTAACTTCTCAATGAATCCATATATCTTTAGCGCATACTGCAGTGGAGATGATCCCTCAGCTATCTTAGAGTGAAAAAGAAACCTCGAGGTCTCAAACCTTTTATACTAAGCTTGTCTATCAAATGTTTCCTTAGATGGTGGACTGGTATGAGCATCCATAGCCTTATGTTGTTTCTACAGTTATGGTGACCTAGTGGTTAGCATTATATAGCTAGCCAACTCGTTGTCATCCACTAGCTTCTTGTAAACTTTCTGATCCTCATCAGATGCATCAGTAACAGGGGGATTAGGAAGTGGTTCATTTAGGACATATCCTAGTTTTTCAGATTTGAGAACAATTCTCAAATTTCGTAGCCAAACCAAGAAATTGAGTCCTATGAGTTTGTTAGAGTCTAATAGAGAGTGTATGTTCACATTAGATGAAAACATAGTAGCGATTCAATAACCTAAAAGAATGAGAGAATGTGTTAGAATGTACACTAATGCATATCGATAAAGACTTTAATCACATGCATTATGGGTCCTACTATTTTTACTCAAATCCATAGCCCTCACTACGAATTCAAGAAAAAGTATAGTTTCGTTAATGAGTCAATATCTAATATTACCAAGAATGACCTTGGGCTTGCCCAACAAGTCACCTTAGGTCAATCGGTAGGTATCATCCATGCCAATTGCATTCAGTTATGCAACTATCGACTTGTGTCATCAATTGTTGATTTAGCCCATTGTTTGGGTTTTCAACTCTTGATTTGTATACATCCTACATATGTAACCCAACTTTGACTCTATGCACGTTGACCTTAAGTTTGCCCAACAAATCAAAACTTACAGTTAGGACCAACCCATTAATCTAGAAATCTAATTTCCATGGTTTGAACATATTCGCGTAGAGCGGGCTTGGATTTTTCCCAATAACCAAACTCTAAAAGAATTCTGATTCTTGTCATATCAATAGAAGGCGTAAGTTCTAATATTTGATTGGGGGATTTATTCTTTGGTCTCATCAATACTTGGATGATATTATACATATATATATATATATATAACTTAATTAAATTGAGCCTAGGTCCATAACCACCCTTAAAATGCATCTACAATTATCACACTAAGGAGGTTTAATTGAGGTTGTGACTTGACTATGCATCAAAAGTTTGTGATTCGATTCAACTCTTAAATCGAATCGGGTGCTAGAGCTAGTCTTGGCTAATTCGAATTATAAATATGATTCGACTAGGAACCCTAAAATTCAATTATTTTGATTTCCAAATTAAACACTTTAATACTAGTATATCTGTCTTTTTCTAGTCATAATGAAAATGCTATACTCTACTAGGGTTAATTCCAAATTAATCCTTAGGGTTTCCAAAATTTACGTACATCAATTAGTCATTTATAATATCCCTAGGTCATCTCAAATTTATATAAAAAATTTAAGCACAAGCCAAAATTATCTTGACGGCTAAAATCATAAAGATAAATAAGTTAACCTACTAGACACTAAAAGGTTAATTCGATTTTCGAAAAATTTCTGGAACCATAATTTCAAGCACATGCTACTACCATCAAAATAATATATTTCTTATCCGATAAAAACTTTATTAAGGTTTTATAACTGAAACACATACACCATAAGTCTTTAATTAAGTCAACTCCATCAACTTTCAAAAAGTTGCCAACGTTGACTGTGACTTAATTTATTAATTAAATCAAAATCAATTAATTCTAGAAAAAATTCTAGAGACTTATACACATTCTAAATGTGCCTAATAAAAAAATTCCAAAGACTAATTCTTAGGAATTATTTTTTAATAAATAGGAATTAGTCAGCACATCATATGTGTATGACACTTGTTATATTACTTCTAACACTAATCATGCTTTACATCATCCATGCATAAGATAATTACTTTAATAACAAGTTTCATGCATCTCATACATGTGGAAACTTTTTATCTTACATATGTATGCATAAAATTCATAAAAACAAATTTTATAAAAATTAATATGGAATTTACAAGCATGCATGTTCGTCAGATTTCTAGAATTTCCCAGAACTTCATACATGCATCAGGCTGAAACTAAATTCGTAAAAAAATAGCAAAGGAAATTTAATTGCATTTTCCTTTGACAAAAACATAACATAACATCTTATAAATATTTTTGTGAAAGAAAACCAGAAAAACAATTTAGAATTATTACGAAATTTTCAAAATCACCACATGTATTCAGTTTTCCATAAATGCCCAGAAACCAACATATGAACAAACTAGATATTAATTCAAAATAAAATAGCAAATGATGTTCAATTGCAATTTCCTTTGACATAAACATGATATAACACCTCATAAATATTTCTTTGAAATAAAATCAAAAAAAATTCTACAATTTATACGAATTAGTCCAAATCAACATGCATGTCAGTCATAACCTAGCAAACACTTTGCACATGTTCAATACATCATCTAATACATGCATAGACTTGCTCTAATACCACTGTTGGTTTAGACATGTATACATGCTTCACATGCATCAGAACATGGAGGAAGTGACGGAATATAAATTCTAATGCCATGACAACCCTGAAAAGCTAGAATCATACATGCATGCATAGACATATAATAACATAAAAAATTTTACCTTTTGTTTCTCCTCCTTTCTTATTTCTTCTCCTTTGTTTGGGTTGTTGGAAACACCAAACCCTTCCTTGATCATCCAAGAACAAGCAAAGATGAAGAAAAGGAAGTGTGTAAAGGTGTTAGAACACCAAATTTGATGAATTAAAGTAGAAGTTCAAATAGGAGATAGATCAAGATTATCTTGTATTTAATTATATTTATGCAACAATTGCATAAATTGCATTAAGACAACTCAAGACCTCTTCTCCTTTTATCTAAAACTCTTCTAGAGCCCTTTCTCTCTCACTTAAGTGTGAAAGAACTAGTAAAAAAATTTTGTACATAAGTAAAGAACTCACTTATGTATTAACTATCGAGGCCTCGGTCACGATCGTGGCCTACTTAAAACTATCCTCACCTTCAGTCACGATCATGGGCTATAAGCCACAATCATGGCTTACTTAAAACCAGCCATGCACATTATATTTCTCATCCGATCTTTTATACGTGTGATCCTTAGGGTCCTGGTTATTTTAGACACTTGAATTAACTCTTAATTCAAATAATTCATGGAGGGTTTCGTGATCCCAATTTACTAGAATATAAATGGATTAACACACGAACTCTTCGATAGTTAATTATCCAACTTACAAAACTTTCCATAGACAATTTACCGTGCAATTCATCCTTTCACCATACTATACATTACTTGGTTTCGAGTATGGGCTATGTGTCAATTTCCACTAGACTGACTATACCACATCTAATTCGAGTAAGGTTAGTTCTCATCTTGGGATCTCATTACTCTATGTGTCATTGAAGACTCTCTTCTTAGCCTATAACTGCTCCATCCAGATACTTCTGAGTATTGACCCCAACAAGAGGCTATGGGTATCATCTCCTTCTATCAGGAGCGGTGAATCTTTTATTGGATATCCACTTACCTTTGAATACCAATAGTTGTACCCAATTATCACCCTAAGAGCAACCTCGTCTTGAGGTAACAAGGAATAATGTCAAAGCACAGGATTAATATCCAAGATATTCCTGAGTACCTCAAGTCTAAGGATATTTGCACCATTGTTATAATGAGATTGATCATTGATATTTGATAGATCATCCAAATGATAATCTCATATTGGGTCTTCTAATGTACTTACTACTCTTAGTAAGCATCCACATATTAACTCTAAACATCTCATGCTTACAGTTTGTGAGATCCACTCCTTGATCAAATTCAAGCAGTATAACATATGTTAATCTATCTGGATTAATAATGTCCTGTCTTATTAATCTTATGACTAGGAATTATTTAGATACTAACATAATTGTACATGATAGGAATCTCATTATCATGATCTCATCATGATTTTCTTCATGCTATGTTTTATATCATGGACTTCATTAATTCGATTTCAAATCGACCTCAACTTATATATAAACGAATATCAAATTAATAAAAATTACCTTTCACTTTATTAATCAAAATAAAATTTGTACAAAAGTGCTAAACATGATTACCTTTAGAGAGCACTAATCTAATAAGATCAACTCAAATAATAGACTAAATCTGGCTTTCTCATTAGACAAGTAATTATTAGAATTAATTATAGAAACTTGACTACTAGTTACCACTTAAGTTAATATATTTCTAGTTCTTAACCTAAGCGTCTATAGTGTCTTGATCCATATTAAATTTCTCCTCTCGGTCCTTCATTTAATACTAAAATCAATGCAAAATTTGGCCATTATATGACATCCATTCAGTTCAGAAACTATAGCAAACATAAGACAATAACACAATCCCTCATTCATGCATATTTGACTAAAATACCTACATTAATCCTTAAGAAAAAGAGATAAGCCCGTCACAGTACAAACAAAGTTCATCATCTCCATACACTTTAGTCCCATGTTACTGTCAACAAAAGTATTAAAGCAATAAAACAGTGAATATTAAATGAACTATGAAAAGAAAACAAATAACAATCAGTTAAGCTAACAAGTAAATAGTTCAGTAAATAAACAAAAGGTCTCCTGCCCCTCTCAAGCTTCCCGTATTAGCTCTCACCTTCTACTTTAGCTTGTTCTCACCCAACCAAATGGTTAATCAAATTCAATGGATTCAGCTCTAGCTCTCGCTTTCGACCTCTATCCCTAGCTTTCACCTCTCTGTTGTATTTCTCTCTTCTTCATCGACTCACTCTGTTTCTCTCTTCTTTCTCTCTATCCCTTCATGCCTCCCTGAATGTGTCTGTCTATGTAGAATGAAGAATGAAGAGTGGAATGAAAGATATCGCTGCCATACTCCTATCCTTTCTATTTGTGGCCTCGTCTAGGATCAAGTTTTTGTACCCCTTCAACCTACAACTACCACATAATAAAACAGAAGATTAACAAAATAATTTGCATAGGGGTAAGCATGGCGGTCACAAGTGTGACTAATTGTCACCCCGTGCAGTCATGGCCATAGTGGTGACCTGTTTCATGTCACGGCTTAGTCACCACCATGACTAAGCTTGTTACGGTGGTGACAAGTTAGTCATCACCTTTCTTTGTTTTCTTCTTTTCCTTTCATGCAAATTTATGTCAACTTTCCCTTCAACCTTCATGCAAAATTCACAAAATAACCTAATTAACATTCATGAAATAATCCCACCATTTCCACTCAATTTATGTCACATTAGGATGAAAACACAGGGATTTGTAACCAAAATCAAGATATGAAGGCAATTAAAAACAATAGAAACTAGACACAACAATCTTCATAATAGATTATTTGATATTTCTAAATTCACGCTTTTGTTATTATCTTAGGGATAGATGTCTATGCTAATTGTTTGTCTCTGTTGTTATGATCATATTTTGTAAAATTTACAAATAGTCTTGTTTATACAGATACATGAGCATAAACACTTAGCAGATATATAATCTAAACCAATGTTCTAAAAACTAGATCGTATATTGAATCGGTCAAAAGAAAGGTTTAAGATTTAAAGGTTTAACCGGTACTAAACCGCTATAAACTGGCATATAATAAATAATAAATAATAAATATAAGAGTAAGTAAAAATAAATTATTTTATTGAAATAAAAAATAATTCAATGTCTATTATTATATATGTACTCATAATAAATCAAATTTAATAATTCAAACTAAATTTAATTCAAATATAAAACTTAAAAAGAATAAAATAAAAATAATATTTGTAAAGGAGGTTGTGTCTTATTATTCTCAAAAGTTTCAAAATCTCCAATTCTATTTAAGGACTTGTAAGTTATGCTTTCATCCAAAGTATTTACAGTAACTTTTTTACTACACTCAAATAATTTTTTAGAACAATCCCTTTTTTAGATTTCACTTAAAAATATAACATTAAAATATATGTGACATAAATATTATATATAAATTAATCAAATGTTACTATACGATGATCTAACTCAATTTTTAAATTTATATCGAACTAATTAAATTTGATACAAATTAATGATTTATTAAAATTATTTTAAATTATTAATTAATTACATTAAATTAATTATGTCAAAATTAAGAATTAAATTAAATTATCATTTTAGTTATATTTTATTTGTCTATTAATATTTGTATCGTGTGTAATTGAAATTTTTCAATATTTTGTAACTAAAATTTAAGAAAAATTATCTTTTAGTTAAAAATAAAATTTTTTTCTCAAGAGATCATAAGTAAATGTAGAAAGAAAAAGAAAAACATCATAAGAATGGTATAAAAATAGGAAAACTAACTTGTAACTATTGCTTATAGATGTTCTACATCTCTTAATTTCTATCCTCACATGTCTCATCAACCTTTTCTTCTTCCAATATTCAAGTTCCAACTTTCATGAAAAGCATTCGCAAACATCTCTGCACAACTTTCTTTTTTCTCTCTGTAGCCAAGCACCACTGTCCATAACCCTTTTATCAAAAACATTTATGACCATCTCTGAATGTTTATTTTTCCTCTCCTATAGCCAAACCCCAGATCAACTTTAACCCTGAACCTATCAACTCTGCCAAGAAATCTCTCTACTTTCACCAACTATACCTCTCGCTTCCTTGAAGAAAACTTGGATTTTGGGCTCTTGTTTTTTTTTTTGTTCCGAGATTTAGTTATTCTTCTTTCTTTCTGTACTGAGATTTAGTTAACATCAATCCTCATTTTTTAAGAGATGGAGTGTTATTGAAGATGTTGACAAAAGCTGAGTTGCTGTGGTTGTTATTCTTACTCAATTCTTCCTCTTCCATAGTCTATTAGAGTGAAGATCGCATTTGGTGCTTCAAAAAATCTCTCAACCTATTTTGAGTTTTTGTTCTGGTTTTTGGTGCCAAACTCAACTACCCATTTGCTCAATCTTGGTTCCAAATTAGTTTTCACTACGATGGGTTGATTTCTCAAGTGTCAATCGTATAAAAATCTCATCTTTCTATACTAATTTATTGTTTGTGCGTAAGAGAAGAAGATGCATCCGGTTAACGGTTCAGAAGAAACCAGTTGGTTTATTATTTAACTGGACGGTTTTAATTCCCAACGGTTAAAAGTAGAAACCGAACCGGAAACTAGTCCAGTTCGCAGTTAATCCAGTGGAACCGGTCGGTTCGGTCTGTTTTTTATATCATTGCTCTAAACAATTGGTGGAGATCAAATCTCTAGAGCTTCCAATAACTTATCTTTCTTATATGATAACTAAGTTATGAAGTTGCTCTAATCGACATGGATAAACCTACCTAATCATCCCAGTTATGTTGTAATCTTTTTTGTAATCTCAACATTTATAATTTGTAAAATGGTCTATGTAATTATCACAACAACAAAATAAGGACGTTTTAGACGCCTATGCTTAGACGCATCTAATAAGTGTCTTAAATAATCTAAAAATTGATAGAATTTTTAGACATTTAGTTAAGATGGTAAAAATTGTCTAAAAAATATACTAAAAAGTGTCCAAAACTTAGATTTATCATTATCAATAATATAATAAATTAATTTTAATTTAAATATAAATTTTAATTTACTTTATCATAATAATAATTACTAATACAAATATATATGTATTATGTATTACATATAAATTTAAAATGAAAAGGGCAGGGTGAAGAACTACAATATCAAAATGTAGACGGCATCGAAACACCACTCCCCAACATAAGCAAAAATGGCAGTGTCCACTCTTCAATGACTCTCCTCCCAAATCCACCGCCTCTCTTCTCTCTCCCCTTTTACCTCCTCCCTAGTTTTTCGATCATCAGCTTCCTCAGCAACCTCCCATTCCTCCTCTACAAAAGTAGCCAATAGAATCGTCAAGCTTTTGGCCATCGATCCTGATGGCAAGAGGCGCGAGATCATAGGCCTCTCCGACCAGACTCTCTTCAAGGCTCTCACCAACAACGGCCTCATCGACCTCGCCTCTCACCGCCTTGAAGAGATTGATGCCTACTCCGCTGAGTGCGAGGTTAATATCGCCTAGGAGTGGCGGTTGGAGACAATCGTAGGAGCAGAGAGGCACGATGGAGCTAAAACTTTCCTTCCTCTCTCTCGCTGAAACAGAAATTAGGAATAAGACGAAAAGAAGATAGTCAAGGTACTGAAGTTTTTTAAAATTGATTTATCGAGATATTCTTCCCTTCTTGTTCTTGACAATTTATCGAGAGAAAATGAGACATAAAGAAGTTTAGGTTTTCGGATTTCAAAGCCTCTGGACAAAAGCAGAATTTTGAGAGCAAACTTGATACATGTGTATGGAAGCAGCACGAGAGCATTTAGAATTTGCTTAAGTTGACTTAAAGCAACGCGAGTTATGAGTAACTGGGTGCTACATGGTAAACATTGCATTTGTACCATAGCACAGTTTGCTGAGGAAAATTAACAAAATGGGCTTTCACCGGATGATGACTTGAATGCATTATAGAAAACATTCCTTTCTCTGCTGATAAAATTTGGTATAGTTTTCACTTGAGATAATGAAGCTGACACTAATTTGGTAAAGGTTCGCAGCATCAAGACTCTATATTTGTATCACAATTGGCCAGCTTGGTACCAGTTTGTCACAGCGACATTCTGCCACGCTAACTGGTGAGATCTTTATTCTGTTTAGGGTGATAAAGCGTCAATCTTCAATATCTTTTACTGAGTGGATAGAACCTAGAGAAAAGCTAATTCTTTTGTCATACATTAGTCATTGATTTTTATTTCTTACTTTGAAACTTTTTCTTCAGGGGACATCTTTCCAGCAATCTTTTCTTCTTGTACATCTTTGGTGAGGATTTGATTATGCTAGTTATTGCATTCTCATTCATGAACATTAACATTTCAATTTAAATAAAAATCTTAATCTAGTGTCTTTCGGAATCTTTCTTAAAGCACTGCAAATTTTAATATGTTTCTTGTTGCTGCAGGTAATGGAGGCAGCTCAAGCTTCAGCTGCATTGTCGGGCACATATCGTGGAGGCCATCCAACACAGAGTGTGAACCATATTGCACATCTTTTAAATTTGATAAAAGAAAAGGCTCTTAGGTAGCCTTTTCTGCAAATTGGTGTATGCCATACATGGTTTTACTTGTTACAAGCTGCAATGGATATGGATAAAGAGCCATTTAACTTAAATAATTGAATGCGACCCAAATTGAAAGCTTTTAGAGTGTATTAGTACTATGTCATCTAATCTAGCTTGTATTTATTGTAATGTATAGAGGTTTGCTTGGGCATATTCCTGAATGTAGAAATGCATATTGGTTGTTAGATACTAATCGCTATCTAGGATACTTGTTCATCCTAGACAAGTAAGATTTACCTTATCCATATCTTACTTTAAATTCGTTGCTCTTATCAATGTCTAGTCACCAAGTAGGAAAAAACTTGGTTCATCAAGATACAACTAATTTAGGAATTGGAATGTGTAAATGACCCTCTTTTTTCCTGGAATTCAGCTGAGTTTGTGTGTTCATTGGCTGTTTTGGATGACTTTATCATCTGGGGTCTATAATTCTTCTGTTTTAGATACCTTGGGTTATTAAAGGGTTAATGGTGTTGTTATTTTGCAGGTTAAGATACGTTCCCATCATTGCTTTCACAGTGCTGGCCTGGTTTGGTGCCCAGTGATAGGGGAAGTCATAGTATCTCCACTGTTTCAGAAAGAGATACGCATCTTTCTTCGCCAGCTGTGGAGATTCTTCCTTCAAAAGTATATCACTATGGTTGGCTTTATTCTGTTATTATATCACCTGCAGTGGAAATTTCTGTTATTGCTCACATCATGACTATGCTTGTGCAGATGGCTCATCCTTATAGGTATGTTGGGAAAAATTTGGATTTGCAAGGTTTCCATATGTTCAAGGTATCTAAGAAATCCTTTCTATATTAGGTTGGATCAGTTGGCTGTTCAACAAATTTTTGGACAAGAGGGTTATAAAGGATCTGCATTAATTACTTGTAATGAAACATTTGCTTTATGTGGTTTGATGAATGAACCTCTAGCCGTCAGCTTTACTTTCTATATCCTATCCCTCACTTTTTGTTGTTAGTATGCTATCCCTCATTTGCTTGATGCTTTATTCAACCTCTTTCAGGGACTAGTTAGTGTTGCTGATATCTTTGGATTCACTGGTTCTGAAATGATGTCAGCTAAACCTGATGGTTAGTATGTGAGATTTAGCACACATATAAAGCTATAGTTTCTTATTAGAGTACACTTCATCGGCAGATCTGGGTGTGCAATAAGAAATGACAAGTTTAATGTCTTTTACTGAATTGAAAGCTGAAAACCATCATTTTCTTGTGTTGTAGGGTCTCTGAAGTCTTCGGATAGCTCCATTGATCTTATTAGTATTCTTAGGCTTGAAATTCACGATGGGCAGTTAAGCTTTAGAGGCAAGAGGGTACTGGAGATAATTAATGGAATGTCTTATGTGTCTTATATGCTTACTTAGAATCATCCTTTCTCTTATTCATTAGGACCGTGGAGCAGTAACAGCAAATGGGATTTCTTATCTTTTTGACTGCGGAGCACTTGAAAATCTCTTGTTGCATCACAATGTGAGGCATATGTTATTGCAATTTTTTTCTATCATTTGTCGTAGATATGTTTATCAATATCAAATGAACATAGGTCTTGACATTGCCTATATGTTTCGTATAACTAGAATGTATCATTATCTCATTTTTCTTCATGCTATACTGTATGTCCCTTCTTTCAGAGGTATAAACTCTCAAATTTATGAACATACCTATTTTTCTCCTCTTTTGTCCTTCTAGTGAAAGGTAATAAATTTGTCATCTGGATTGCGACTGGTACAATAACATCGCAATGAGAGCCCAATAGGGCCTCGATCAGAGACATGAATGTGAGATATGATAAGAAAAACTTTTGTTGATTCGATCCTCAATCCAATGATTTTTAAACAATTGAATCTTTTTACTGAGCATTAATAAAAGGATCACCAAAAGACGTAAAAGTTGAAGAAAGCTTTTGACTGTAATAGTGGTATGCCACTGTCGGATCCATTAGTTAACAATGAACGATGAACATAACATATTAAAATTTGTTATTATAATAATAAATTTATTATAATAATGTTAGTGATTTTAAAACAAAAAACAAAAAGTAAATTGTAAACTTATTTTTTTACTAAAAATTGATGAAATTTTTTGACATAAAAACTGTCTAAAAGTGAAAAATATTGACAGAAAAAAGCATCTAAAATTTTACATAAAGCGTCTAAAATAATATTTGTGTATAAAAAAATCGTCAAAAATGTATATTTTCGACACATATATGTGTAAATAAATTTTTGACGCTTAGATTTTCAACGTTAGATGCGTAAAAATTCTATATTTTTTTGACGCTTAGATGTGTAAAAAATTTATATTTTTTTGACGCATCTATGTGTCCAAAAGAACCGTCAAAAATAGTTTTAGTGATATTTGTTTTTTTTACGCTTTATAAAGCATCTAAAATTACTTTTAAGACGCAAAAAAGTGTCTAAAAATTTCACCTTTTGTGTCATTAAACTCTATATTTTGTTGTAGTGTATTATTTTGTTTTTAAGAATTGTTAAAGTTGTAATTAAAATTTTGTATGTGAAGAATATTTTTTTATTGGTATAATTTAATGATATTTTACTACTATTTTGGAAACATAACAAAAAACTTTTGACCAAGTTTTAGAAAACTTAGCTAAAAATTTTACAGTACAAAAACCGAGTGTAGTCAAAATTTATTAGCGACTATTTTCCAAAACGTTGCTAATATGTTTTTAGCTACGAAAATAAAGCGTAGCAAAAATTATTAGCCACAATTAACAAAAAAACCTCACCTATAGTTTTCAACTATGGGAATTTGAGGATATTTTTGACAATGATTTTGGGACTTCTAGCAACGATATTCTTTAATAGCCAAATGTGGTTTATGTTGTAATGGTTGCAGTACGACATGAACTTAGTTGGAGTGTGTTTTTGTTGGCAAGGCACATAATAGTTGATGTTTGAACAATAAGTTCAAGTAACGACATGATGAATATTGTAATAATTGAATGTATATAACAAGGTCGATAGGCAAGATTGCTTGCATTTTGGAGTTTGGATGATAGCATAAGTTTGGTGGGAATAAAAAATTGTGAGTGACAATAATATAATATTCATGTAGGGTTTTTGGTGTAGGAGATGAGGAGAGAGGGGTTAAATATTGGGTGTTGAGGAACTTATTATATCTTTTAAAATAAAAATTCAATATAATCAAAAATTAATAATAAAATAAGTTTTATTTCTTTTAAATAACATAAATTGACAAGTTAAAACATTATTTCAAACATGTCAACGTCCACTTTAGCATTATGGCATAGTCAACATGTCACATATCCCTCGCTAATGACACTGTAACATCCATCTAATAAAAGATAAATGAAAATATGTTGGAGATACAAATTATACTATTTTATAAATGTTATCATGTGAATTGACATGCAAGCTAACAATTGGAGTTAC
>JAOSBN010133313.1:0-60934 GCA_027563595.1 Erythroxylum suave
CTTCTGCTTTTTATTTCTTTTCTGCTTCCGTCTGTTTTTGCTTCCTTCTGCTTTTTATTTCTTTTCTGCTTCCGTCTTTTTTTGCTTCCTTCTGCTTTTTATTTCTTTTCTGCTTCCGTCTGTTTTTGCTTCCTTCTGCTTTTCATTCTGTCTTATTTTGTTTGTCATCAAAATCACTTTATAGGTGAAGTCAAAATTTTGACTTAACAAGTCTAGCACCATCAATGAAGAGTTCACAGCCCTTATACACTTGACTGATTATCACATTCCTTCCTAGAGGTGTAGTAACAAGCAAAGGACTATTAAAAGGCACTAAATTCACATCATGCAACTTCATACTTGCAGAAACAAATGAATACGTGGAACTAGTATCAATCAACACATATACTGCAGAATTGAATAACTGAGTCATACCTGTGACAACTTCAGTAGCGGCTGCAGCTTCCTCTCTAGTCATAGCAAACATCCTTGCCTGAGCCTAAGCTTGAACCCTTGGCCTTCTTGAAGGAATAGCCTTTGTTGCAGCTCCAGAACTGCCCACCCCAGTGACTAGTCTAGTCCCCCCTGTTTCTTTTCTCCTTACGGCTTGTGATTGTAACTACTCTTGCCTGATTGCTTGGGGGCAGTCCCTGACCATGTGCCCCTTTTCCTTGCATCGGAAACATGCTCTAAGTAACTTGAAGCACTCTCCTTTGTCTAGTTTCCCACAATGCTCAAATTGGGGATTTGTGTATCTACTCCTCCCCACCTTGCTATTGCCTCCTGTTGTTGAGGCTGGCACTGACACTACCCTTGCTTGCTTGTTCTTAGTAAAGGCACTACTCCCTGCCCCACTCTGTGTACGGGAGCTCTTCACACCTCTCTTAGGTATTGGATCACTCACACCCTTTCTAGAGAATTGCTCCTAGTTCTTCCTTTTCCTGCTTACCTTATTCTTTATATTTTCCAGTTTCTCATCCTAGAGTACAGCATCTACCAACTGCTGGTAGTCACAGAAATTGTGGATCAACACCTTCTCCTTGATCCCCAAATGGAGACCTCCCGCAAACTTGCTACACTTATCTTCCTCATTCTCCATAATTTTTGCTGCATATCTAGAAAGCTGTGTGAACTTTAGCTCATACTCACTCACACTCATATCCCTCTATGTGAGATTCAAAAATTCCCTGGCCTTCTCTTGAACATAGAACCTCGGGAATTATTTCCTCCTGAAAGCTTCCAAAAAGTCCCTCCATGACAACACCAGAGGCATATCTTGACTGTGGGACACTGATTCCCACCAATGAAGTGCATCCCCCTATAGCAAGCTTACTACATAATCTAACTTCTCCTCATCCGAACACTTCATCTGAATCAGAACCCTCTCGGTCCTCTTCATCCAGGCTTTAGCTTCTTCTGAATTCATAGTTTCGTTAAAATTTACAGCTCCATACTTGCAGAGCTTATCATACTGTCCAGTCATCTCTACTGAAGTTTGCATTGAAACTTGAGACCCTTGGCCTAGGGCATATGAGAAAGACTGAGAAAATCCATGGGGTTTGTTTGAGGCATAGGAGGAGGCGGTGGAGGCACCTCATGTTGCACACTAGGTGCCTTAGAATCAGGAGTAGAATGTGTCCCAACATCTTGCAGGACATAGGATTCATCGGTGCTCCCTTGGTGAGAGTTAGATTGAGTCAAAGCTCCTCGAGTTTTGTTTCAAGGTGGCATAATCACTCCATCAATATAAAATCAATAAAAACCTTTAGTTCATGTAAAACAATTTCAAAGTGTGCAAAATAGTTCAAATCGTATAAAACAATTTCAAATCATGAAAAACAATTCAAAACAATACAAGTTGTTCATTCAAAACAATGCATGTACACTTCATGTCTCAACCTAAACCTCTACCTAAATGCTCTGATACCATAAGTGTTGGGACCTCGCCCTTGTGAGTCATGTGCCCGACGTCTTAAGTGACATTTGGATGCGCATCCCATAAAGGTGGTGTGCCCACACCAGCAACTCCTCAAAAGAACTCACTTTACCTATTTCCGGACACATTTGTGGAAAAACTCAAGGTTGAATTTCAATTTGACCTCTTTAGAACATTTTGTCCCATTACTAGTATTTATAGTCTAAATGTCTAACTGCTTCTTAATCCTTGATAACCCCTTCTTGTTGAAAACCGTTATTTAGTTGAGTTCAGTAACTAGCTCCTACTAGGTAACTGTCTGACATACAGGCGTAACTTCTTCTTTGTATCATCTGTATTTTCAACTTTGTCTATGTTCTTTGCTTCTTTTGTGTTTTGCACTTCGTCTATATTTTCCACTTTGTCTTTGTTTTACGCTTCGTTTGTGTTTTCCACTTCGTCTGTGTTTTGCCCTTCGTCCGTGTTTTGTGCTTCGTCTATGTTTTGTGTTTCGTCTATGTTTTCCACTTCATCTGTCTTTTCCTTGCGTCTATGTTTTCCTTACGTCTTTACATTCTTACTCATTCCCCTTTTCTAAGGACCCTAACTTCCAATTCAAAGGTCCAAATTTTCATACTATATATTATTGGAAAGCTAAGAGGATGAACTACCACTTCCAAGCAGACAAATTTTCCCAAATCAGCACAGATTAATACGGATCTTTCCCTGAATTCAGGATACAAATTTTATCCCTATAGATGCTTGAAAATGCCATGCGGAGGCCTTAAAGAAAAATCATGAGCAAAACATACATATATTTCATTAATCTTCGAAACAAATAAGAGTTTTACAACGCTTTAGTGGGCATTTCGAGCCCCTTTGGGTCATAATTCAAAATACAAAGTTTACAAAAACTAGAATCGCTCAAAGGGCAACTAAAGTATTGTTTTGCATAATCTAACTTCAAAAACAAAACATGCAAACTGTAGTGATGCCTTGACTCTTGATTTACTCGTTCTCTTGCTCATCACCTGAATGAGGGGAGAGGAGGAGAATGGGTGTGAGCTTAAAGCTCGTGGGTAACAATTTCATAATCAAGAAACGAGCAAAAATATTTTCAAAAACTCATTGCCATTATACATTTTGGAAACCAAAATAATTTCACATGGAAAATCACCAAACACTTATTTCTCAAAATTCTCACTCAATCAAACAATTCATGAGCAATTATAACTCTTGCATGCATCAATCTTACTAACATTTCAAAAGCAGATAAGCACATCAAAATGACTTAGGTAAATCCATGAATATGACGAACTACACATTTGTAAAACTTGACGTACTATCGCAATTTCCCATAGGGGTTTTACGTAGACATGAACATGAGGGAGTCTATGAAGGAGCTCCATTCACTTGTGAGTAGGCGGGAGAAGCCTTTTCTTGGCCAACGTGCATGTGACATTCTTGAAGGGATTACACCAAACCCATATAACATGTAATTCATGAATCGAAAACAGTTTTCCCAAATGATACCTTGTTGAAAACTTATTTTTCATGCACATGAAATATTTCAAAGAAACATTCTCGAAAACCTGGTTTCATAAACTTGCATCGTTTCAAAAGAATCCCTTTCAAAATCTTTTCATAAATCATCAACACAATTCATGTAGCAAACATATAATAATTTCACAATTCAACCAAGAGCAAATAATGCAACATCTATAATGTAATTGAAACCATTTAGTTTCCTTGATTCGCAAAAAAAAAAAAAACAATGAGTGGCTAATTTACTCTATTATAAAAATGTACCCACCTGAAATCTCTGTTTAGGTATTGGATTAAGGATGTCTTTCCTCTTGCTCCCCTTACCTCTCTTGAAACCCTCCTTGATTTCCTTCATGAAGGACAAAATTCCCATTCAATAGGAATTCAAATTTGAGAACCTATAAAGTACATTCACTAAAATTAATCCTAGAATTCTTAAACCTATACATTTTTAAAGCTTTATGAACTAAAATCCTTTTAAAACTCCAGAAGATTTTAAAAAAACAACTTACCCTAAATATTAACCAACTAATGAGATTTTTGGCTTTAAGGAAAGCTCTTCCCTTCCTCTTTCTTTTTTCCTTCTTTAATAACCTCAAACTATCTCTTTAAGACAAAGAAAAGATGTAACCTAGTCCAAAACTCTATTCTTGCTCGACTTCACCGAAACCTCTCTTCTTCTTTCTCTCTTTCTTTCCTTTATTCACGTTTTTGGTCTTCTTATTTACAAGACAACCTTTCCTCTTCCCATTCTACCCTTAATGGGTGAGTAAAGTGCACCTTACCCTTTCTTTAATGCCTTAGTACTTCTAACCTTAAGTAATCCACCCAAAATACCCCCATAAAAAAAATTTACTCCCAAAATTCACTTATCCAAACCTCAGAATTGTTTAAATCATGCTTAACTAAAAAAAACATTTGGGGGCCAACACTGTATTCCATATCCAGTAGATGTTGATCCATGTAACTCTTCTGTCTATCTTAAGCTGCTTTAATTTGGCTAAGGATCAATTTCACCTTGTCCACAGTATCTTGAATCAATTTTGGGCCTTCAACCATTCTTACGCCCTCTTCATCCTAATATAGAGGCGATCGACACTTCTTCCATACAATGCTTCAAATGGTGTCATTTCGATACTACTGTAGTAATGGTTGTTGTACGCAAACTCAATTAAGCTATGTACTAGTCCCAAGCTCCCTGAAACTCCAATACACAATCTCTAAGCATATTCTCCATAGTCTCAATTGTCCTCTCATTCTGTCCATCTGTTTAAGGATGAAATGTTGTACTGAAGTTCAACCTTGTGCCTATAGCTAACTGCAAACTCTTCCAGAATCTCGAAGTTAATCTAGGATCCCTGTCCGATAGACATGCAGTCTAATCACTTCATTCACGTATCTCCGGGCCAACTGATCTAGTGAGTTATTCTCTCTCATTGGTAAGAAATGGGCTGACTTAGTCAATCGGTCAACTACAACCCATATAGCATCATTTTGCCTCGAAATCTTAGGCAATCCCATAATAAAATCCATAGTAATTCGTTCCTATTTCCACTCCAAAATAGGCAAGAAATGTAACTTCCCAACTGGAACCCGATGATCATGCTTAACGTTGTGACATGTTATACATTTAGAAACATATTTCGCTACTTGCTTCTTCATTCTGGGCCACCAGAAATGCTGCTTCACCGTGTTATAAATCTTGGTAGTACCAGGATGTATAGCATATACGGCCTTGTGAGCTTCCTCTAGAATTTCTTCCCTCAGATCATCCAATTAGGCATATGCAACCTCTGTTTGAACCACAATGTCTTATCCCTCAACTCAAACTTGAAATTCGGATTCAAATTGACTTTCTCTATAAGCTTCCCCATATTAGGATCTTTCCTCTAGAATTTTTTTATTCTATCATGCAGCATCGATCTCAACTTTGGTGTAGCTACCAGTGCTTCATTATGCCCTAGATTCAACTTCGAATTCAAACCTCTCAAATGAATTAGGTTTGGTAACCTCGATCCCTGTATCTGAGCTACACTAGTATTAGACTTCCTACTTAAAGCACCAGCCACCATATTAGCTTTCCTCAAATGATACTTAATCATGCAGTCATAATCCTTTAATAACTCAATGCATCTTCTTTGGCTCATGTTCAAATCCTTCTAACTCAATAGATACTTTAAGCTCTTATGATCTGTATAAATCTAGAATGTCTCTCTATATAAATGATGTCTCCATAACTTTAGAGAAAAGACAACTGTAGCAAGCTCTAAAACATGTACTGGATAATTAAGCTCATGAGACCTTAGTTGTCTCGATGCATAGGTGATCACATTTCCATACTGCTTCAATACACATCCCAATCCTTGATACGAAGCATCACTATATACCACATATCCTTCGGTCCCCGATGAAATAGCGAACACCAATGTCGTAGTCAACCGATGCTTCAGCTCCTCAAAGCTCTTATGACATTCCTCATCCCATCTGAATACAACATTCTTCCTCAGAAGTTTTGTTAGAGGGGCTGAGATCAAAGAAAACCCATCGACAAACCTCTAATAATATCTGGCTAATCCTAGGAAGCTTTGGATTTTTTATACATTTCTCGAAACCTCCCAATTCATCACTATGCCTATCTTCTTTGAATCTACCTGTATGCCTTGTCCAGTCACTATATGTCCCAAAAATACTACTTGATCTAGCCAAAATTCACACTTATTGAATTTGGCATACAATTGTTTCTCCCTCATAATCTGCATTACTACCCTCAAATGTCCATCATGTTCTTCGATATTCTTTGGATACACCAAAATATCATTGATAAACACTATCACAAAATGGTCCAAGTAAAGTTGAAACACCTTATTCATCAAGGCCATAAATGCTGCCAAGGCATTAATTAACCCAAACAACATTACTAAAAACTCGAAGTGCCCATTCCTGCTCCTGAATGCACTTTTAGGTATATCAGCCTCTACTATCTTCAACTGATAGTACCTCGATCTCAAATCTGGCTTAGTGAAGACCTGAGCTCCCTGCAACTGATCAAGCAAGTCATCAATTCTAGGCAATGGGTACTTATTCTTTACTGTCACCTGATTCAGTTGCTTACAATCGATGCATAATCTCAAAGTCTCATCTTGCTTCTTTACAAACAGAACTGGAGCTTCCCAAGGAGAAACACTAGGTCTAATAAAACCATTTTCCAATAACTCCCATAGCTGATCCTTCAACTCCTTTAATTCCTTAGGTGTCGTCTTATATGGAGGAATGGATATAGGAGCAGCAACTGGAAATATATATTTCTAATGATTTTGAGTATTTGATATTGAATTTAGATTGAAGATTATTACAATTTTCAAGGTATCATAAGAAACAGATTGTTAAGTAGAATTAGTTGATCGAAGTTTATACGAATAGTTTGTATATATTAAATCAAGGGAGACTTATACTTAATTTAAATGACCATAATATATAGTTAGATAACTGATAACATCATGTATGCCATATTGGTTAAATTAACATAATGAGAATCATAAATTTGCATACAATGATACATGTATCCTTTTGTTCATGAATCATATGAAACTGACGGGACTTGTCAAGTTAAAGAATGACCAAATAAACCTTTGATGAAAGAATGATGATGGAACTAAGCCTCATCTATTTAATCCTTGATTACTTGTCTAGCAAATGACATCCTTTGCACTTATCCCCAATGGATTGTTAAACTATATATATATATATATATATATATATATATATATATATATCCCCAATGGATTGTTAAACTATATATATATATATGTTTAATGTAATAACAATTTATAAAGTATGATACATATTTTGATTATAATTACAGTTGATTTTAAATCATATGGACATATATATTAAATGCATATTGATTTGAAATTTTAAAAAGTTTAAATTATTTAAATTTAAGTAGAAATTAAACATTGAGAATGCCAAAGTAATTTTATGAGATCTTTGTGACAGGATTTAAATTTTATTAGTTCTCAATATAGAATGAGTTTCCTTAGTGAAATCCTCCGCTAAATTCCATAATAGTAAGGAATTATATAAGGATGAAAAACCCAATATTAGATATTGAATGATAAAATATTTGTTTCTTCTATAGCTTGCCTAGTACAACAACTTAACATCACTCGTTTTAGTTAAATAAATTATTCATATTTCATATTAGATATGAAATGGTAAGAGTTTGAAAAGGTTAAAGTTAATGAAATTGGGATGTGAATCTTAGTAAAAGCATATAAAGTCCAATAAGTTTAGAACTAAATTGGATAATAAAAGATTATAAAATATCTAAAATGTTTAATATAATCTTACAAGCTCGTTGGACAAATTGTTTTCTTAATAAACGGTCGTTATAGATTAGATCTCAAATAAGTAGTGGGAGGAAGATAAAGTTTTAGAATTTCAAAGCTTATGACAATACATCCAATAAGATCTAGTACCTTCACTGATAAATTTCATGTAAAGGTTAAAAAGGCTACGAGGTGACGAAAGATTCAATTCATGATGAATTAAAAGTGTTTATTTTAGAGGTGATTATAGATTTTTTCTTGTTAATAAGAAGGTTAGTGGGAGTATAATTTCACTTTTAATAAGACTATATATAGACATATCGCTTAAATAAAAAAAATAGTATTATCAACTATTGAAGATATGATTGTCTAAGAACATCTCAAATTAGTAATAGAGATATCTAGTACTTATAAAAAATTAAGATATCCATTATTCTATAATGACTTATTTGAGTTTAAAATCATATGGATATTAACTTTAGAATTAAGTCTTAGTTAAGGTGTATTTTACTTAGAACAATATAGAACAATTTTTTTAATATGGAAATGTTCCATTGTAGAATCAAATGCTAATCAAGAAATAATAAAATTTTCATTTAGTGGAAATGATTATTTGGATCAATAAGTTAATTAAGGACCTTGATAAAAAGATAATGTATTAAAGAACATTAGAGCGATTGTACATACAAAAGGATATAAGATCTCATCAAAGATCAAATATAGAGAATTGTAAGAAAAATTACATGAGAGTTTTAAGATTTAAATAACTGTTCAATATATAGAATCTTATAAAATTATCTCACTAAACCATTGTCACAAAAATAGCATAATCATCGTACAGAGATATGGTAGAAGAGATTTAAACAATTAACTTAGTGCAATTGGTAAATAGTTGGTTCATTCCCTATAGCCAATTGTTTGGTTATAGATTTTGTGACTTAATTAACTAAAACTGTAATACCCCACTACCATAGAATATATACTTGAAAATTTAGTGGACATTTAAGAATATAACCTATGTCAATGGCATGTTAGAGTAGTCATATACACTCATTATGACATCATACACTTTTGAAACATCGAAAAGGTCAAGTTTTCTTATTTCATTTACTAAAATAATTTACACTATAGCAGTACATTTCATTAAACAAATATTTACACCATCAAAAGTCTTTGGACAGTTTACTACCCATTTTACAAAAGATATACATAAAACGAGAAACTACATAAATGTAATCTACAACTCCTTAGGTGTCAGCTGAGCCTACCTTTGAGCCATTACTTAATTCCAAGTGATCTTTTAAAGTGTCTTAGGAACTGAGTCTCCTATTTTGTACCTGAAAAGCCACCTTGCAATTTTGATGATTTTTGCGAATTCGGTGAATGAACCATCCTTGACGTGCTCACTCATTCATAACATCAAACATTTCAAATATAAACTAAATGCACACTATTCCTCATCTCAACAATTCATTATGAATTGCACATATTTCACATAAACTGTTCAAAATAATTCATCCATCTATCCCAATCAATCATATTATCAGATGTACACAAAGATAACAAATTACAGTATTATTACAATTCAAAAATGCTTTCACAATCATATATTTACAAATGTAAATGCATATGAGAGTCCACTTTCATTTTTATTTTGTTGTGATCGAACATTTATTTCCTATCCCATATCACTTGTGGATATCAGGCTCATTTCACATTTTTTCCCATACCCATTAAGGATATTGGGCTCATTAATTACTGAGCCTATGGCTCTTTTTGTGTATATATGAGCTTTAAGCTCTTTTAGACTGGCCACTCTAGTCATAACGTCTTTATCTGACCTTATATATCAATGTGATGCATCAAATCACAAAATATGCCACCAATAACATTTATTTATGATGCATAGTCAGAATTATATGTTCATCGAACCTAAGTTCGAAATTCAAAATTTTTGTTGAGTATAAGGATATCTTTCAGGTTCATATGCAATCGGAACACTCCTAATACATTCTCAAATATCAAACTCCTTGGACCATTAATATCCAAAATTATCATAATTAGATCATTAACATTTTAGTAACTGTATGTTTATTAGAAATAAATTAATCTTAGTGAAAAACATGTAGGTTGACTCACAGTACGCTCCAGATTATGCTATTACCTAAACGATCTGGCAATGTCTGGATACTGTTGTTCGATTTGCACTTTTATATCAGGCAATATACACATTGTACACATTACTAATTTACTCAATCTCATAAGTATTCAACACATATGTATATGTGTTATGTACCATGCATGCTCAATGACAATCCCGAGTATGTGTCCTTTCTTGTACTTGGATATGTTTTGTTTACACTTAGGTTTATATCTCAATTATCCATCTAAATAAATCAAACATTTAATCACTTATTCAATCTCAAATTAGGTTCATTTCAAGCCTCATAAAAGTCTAAATACACCATAGAAAAGTACCTTAGCATTAGTTATTTCAATCATCACTTAAAATATATCATTTCACTCTATATGCTAACCCACAATCGTGATGGATCTTCCAATAATCGTGACATAAGTTTGTGCAACAGGTCACAATCTTGGGAGCTATGCCATGACCGTGATAGAACCCAAAACATCAAGCCACGATCGTGAACTATCTTTTTTCCTTCAATTTTCCATAAATTCCACATGCATAGAAACTTTATTACCACTCCAATTTTTTTCCAGAACTTATGTCCATTTATGTAACCTCATTTAGATCAGAATTATACTCCAAATCCATCTCAAAATTGTTCAATTGACAGATCACAAATCATGGTCTTTCATTTATCAAAAATCAAACCAGAAACTATCATACATTATCATACACTATATTGACATCTTCCTTTAAAATACATTCACCTTTATTATACTTCAAATACAAATCTAATTCATCCTTGAAACAACCTAATACTAGCAACTTTCATAGACTAATAACAAGCAGAAAATGTCCAAGTTTGTCCAACATATTCCAACACACATCATCGCTAACACCATATTCATTTCATTCCAATTCAAGCATCATTCTCATACTAATAATCATGCCATAAGGATCAGATTGCTACTTACTTATTAGGATTCCAACTCAGCTCAAAATTCTAGATTATACTATCCCTCAAAGCGAGCAAGATCAACACAAACTCAAGGTGAAAATGAGCTAGAGTAGCAAGATGAAGGTTACAATAGGCTGGATTCTTGGCTAATTTGTGAAGGATTAAGGTGTGGACTTAATAAGCAGAGTTTTTGGTGTTATGGAAACTTGCATCATTAATATACTAGGTGTCTCAATTTCCCTAAACATGTGTCATATGGCATGTAAGCCATATATCCTCATAATATGCTACCATTAGTCCACTCCTTAAGTTGCCATATGTCTCCAAATAATTAGTTCACTAGTCATGCAATAATTGGTCCATTTGTCAATTAACTACTAGTCTATTAGTCACTCATTGAACTATGCCAAATGCCACTCAATTATAGGCTTACTCCTCCTAATTTTCATATATCAATTTATCTTACCACTTGGCATTTTTCCTATTCCAAATGTACATATTAACTCATCACTCTCCCAATTAATAACAATTAATTCCAAATTACCAATTGGAATCTAATCAAACCAAAATTTAAGACATAACAATTCATAATTCACATCATGTTCATTTTAAATCTTTCATACCTTGGAATATGTCAATTGAGTGTATACGATATCTTTGTAATGTGTATAAAACGTAATTCATGTGTGTGTGCTAGTGATATACATGTGAATGTAATACACTCAATGCTATTACTCATGTGCGATGACTTAGGGTTCTAACCTAAGCATGTTTCGAAAATTAGAGATTATAATTCTCCTGTTTAAGAAATTTTTTCCTCAAAATTCTTACTTGAATGATCAAAGAGATGGAGGTATTGCTTCCTTATGTTCTCCTTCATTTCCTATAAAGCTTCTTCTCTCGAATTATTCTTCCAAAGGACTTTCATTAATGAAATCACTTGGTTTCTTAACTGTTTTGTCTGATAACCCACTCATATTACACACAATTTCAACTTCCCAAGTCAGTAACACATGCGTCGGACCAAACCAATATCTTTAAGCATATTGACATGAAGCACATTGTGTATCTGAGCGATTTCAGTTGGTAGTCCATATGGACTAATGTATCTTCAAGCATACTAACTCATAAGTCAATGGTCCTATTCTCTCAATAATCTCATATGGACTAATGTATTTAGGGCTTAGCTTACCCTTTCTACCATACCTCAGCACTCCTTGCCAAGGCGATACTATTAGAAACACTGTTTCTCCTACTTGATACTTCATATCTTTTTGGTGCAAATCCATATAACTCTTATGTCTATCTTGTGCTACTTTGATTCTACTATAGATTAGTTTCACTTTATCAATATTATCGTAAGTTAGTTCCTAACCTTTAACAATCTTGAGACCCTCTTCATCCCAACATAAAGGCAAACATCATTTTCTAACATATAAGGCCTCACACAATGCCATTCTGATACTACTATGAACATGATTTTTGTAAGCAAACTCAATCAATCTTATGCTCCTTGAAACTCCAAAATATAAGCTCTGAGCATATCCTCAATAGTCTTAATTTTTCTCTCACTTTGTCCATCTCTATAAGGATGAATGTTATACTAAAGTTTAACTTTGTACCCATAGTTTTCTGTAAACTTCCCTAAAATCTTGAGGTAAATCTAGGATCCCTGTCCAATAGAACAGATACTAGAACTCCAAGTAACCTTATTATCTCATTCACATATCTCTGAGCTAACTGATCCATTATATTATTCTCCCTCACTGGTAAGAAATGGATCGACTTGATCAATCTATCATTAATGACTCATATGGCATCATGTTGCCTTGGAGTCTTTGGCAAACCCACAATAAAATCTATAATAATTCGCTCCCATTTCCAATTCGGAATAGGTAATGACTGTAGCTTCCCAACTGATGCCTGATGCTCTAACTTCATCTGTCAGCAAGTAAAACATTTAGCCACATATTCAGCCACTTGCTTCTTCATCCGTGGCCACTAAAAATATTGTTTCAATGTATTAGACATCTTGGTAGCACTAAGATGCATAGCATAGGTCGCTACATGTGCTTCCTCTAAATTTCCTTTCTTAGATCATCCACATTAGCTACACACAATCTCTACTTCAACCACAGTGTATCATTTCTCAATTCAAACTCAAAACTCGGATTCACTTTTAACTTCTCAATAAGCTTTACCAATTCAGGATCTTTACTTTGAGCTTTTTTGATCCGTTCATGTAACATCAACCTAAGCTTCAATGCAGCTATCAATGCCTCATTTTGGCCCAATTTCAATTAAACAGTCAATGCTCTCAATTGCACTATATTGGGTAACCTTAACTACATTTGTGTCACACTACTATTAGATTTTCTGCTTAATGCATTAGCTACCACATTAGCTTTACTAGGATGATACTCAATTGTGCAATCATAATCTTTCAACAATTCTATCTACGGCCTTTATCTCATATTCAACTCTTTCTGACTCAACAAATATCTCAAATTAGTGAATACTTAAAAAGTTTCACCATATGGATAATGTCTCCAAATATTCAAAACAAATACTATTGTACCACGCTCCAAATTATGTACTGGAGAGTTAAACTCATGAGGCGTCAATTGTCTCGATGCATATGCAATCACTCTACCATAATGCATCGGTACACATCCTCCCTTGGTGTGAAGCATCACTGTACACTACATATCCTCCAAATGTAGAAGGAATAGCTAACACCAGTGTTGTAGTTAATCGATGCTTTAGCTCCTTAAAACTTCTTTAACATTCATCAGTCCATTTGAATGGTATATTATTTCTCAGAAGCTTTGTCAAAATTGCTGAGATCAGTGAAAACCCCTCAATAAAGCTCTAGTAATATCTTACTAGTCCAAGGAAACTTTGGATCTTAGTCACGCTTTCCGAAGAATCTCATTTCATCACTACTTCTACTTTGTTTGGGACTACCTATATGCCCTATCCAGTTACTATATGACCCAAAAATACTACTTGATTAAGCCAAAACTTACACTTATCAAACTCGGCATACAACTATTTCTCTCTCATTATCTATAGGACTAACCTCAAATGCTCAACATCTTCTGCTCTACTTTTCGAATACACTAAATTATCATCGATGAACACGATAAAAAATAATCTAAATAAGATAGGAACATCTATTCATCAAAGCCATAAATGCTGCTGGAGCATTTACCAATCCAAATGGCATCACTAAAAACTGAAAATGCCCATATCTTGTCTTGAATGCACTCATTTGCACATCATTTTCAGTTATCCTTAACCAATAGTTTATCACAACCTTATGAGTAGTAAGCCAGTCCATACCTAAAATGAGGTTTATCTCTTTCAACTACAATATTATCATATCGACTTTCAACTCTACCTGATCAATTTGTACCATATATCCTTTGTACACCTCTCAGATTACTGTAGTACTACCTATTAGTGTACTCACCTCTAAACCACAATTCAACATTTCTCTCTCATAATGCAATTTAGATGCCAGATGTGGTGCGATAAATGAATATGTAGATCCTAGATCTACTAATGCAAATGCTTCAAAATTAAAGATATTTAGCATACCTACTACCACATTTGGGGAGATCTGTGCCCCTTGTGAGGTGATGGCATAAATTCTAGCCGGACACTATGGTTGATTGCTCTATACCTCAATCTTGATACTAGGACCAGCTGAACTTGTTCTGCCTCTACCTCTGCCCTTCTGTCCTACCCTATTGTCTCTGTTCTACTAAACAGTCGTCTTTGTTACTGATCCTCTTCTTATTCCAAACTGCGGTCTTAGAATCTCGAGACAATATCTAATATGATGCTCAAAAGAGACAATCTCAAATCGCTCACTAAATAGATCAATCTGGCTGACACTACTCGCTTAACTCCTTGAAACACTACTCTCGGCTAAGTGGGAGATTCAACAATTACCTCCTTAGTTTAATAGTTTATCACAGTCCTATGAGTAGTGAGCTTGTTCATACCTAAAATGAGGTCTATCTCTTCCAACTACAAGATTATCATATCGACTTTCATCTCTACCTGATCAATTCGTATGACTCATCCTTTACACACCTCTCCATTTACTGTAGTATTACCGACTGGTGTACTCACCTCTAAATCATAATTCAATATTTCTCTCTGATAATGCAGTTTAGATGCCAGATGTGATGTGATGAATGAATATGTAGATCCTAGATCTACTAATGCAAATCCTTCATAATTAAAGACATTCAACATACCTGCTACCACATCTGAGGAGTTTTGTTTCTCCTGTCCGGTGATGACATAAATTCTGGTCAGACACTGTGGTTGATTGCTCTGCACCTCAGTCTTGACACTAGGACAAGCTAAATTTGTTTTACCTCTACCTCTGCCTTTGTATCCTACCCCATTAGCACTGCTTTGCTGGACAGTCATCTCAATTACTAATCCTCTTCCCATTCCAAAATGTGGTCTTAGAATCTCGGGACAACCTTAGATATGATGCTCAAAAGAGACAATCTCAAAGCTCTCATTGAAGAAATCAATCTAACTAACACTACTCAATTAACTCCTTGAAACACTACTTTCCATTGAGTTGGAGATTCAATAATTACCTCCTTAGTGTAATATTTTATCATAGCATTATGAATAGTAAGCCAGTCAACACCTAAAATTAGGTTTATCTCTCTCAACTACAATATTATCGTATCGACTTTCAACTCTATCTGATCAGTCTGTATCATGCATCCTTTGTATAGCTCCCCAATTACTGTAGTACTACCTATAGGTGTACTCACCTATAAATCACAATTCAACATTTCTCTCGCATAATGCAGTTTAGATGCCAGATTTGATGCGATAAATGAATATGTAGATCCTAGATCTACTAATGCAAATGTTTCAAAATTAAAGATATTCAACATACCTACTACCACACACGGGAAGTTCTGTGCCTCTTGTTGGATGATGGCATAAATTCTAGCCTGAGACTGTGGTTGATTGCTCTCCACCTCAGTCTTCACACTAGGATCAGCTAAGCTTGTTCTGCCTCTACCTCTGCCCCTCTCTCCTACCCCATTAGCTCTGCTCTACTGAACAGTTGTCTCAGATACTGATCCTCTTCTCATTCCAAACTGTGGTCTTAGAATCTCGAGACAATATCTAATATGTTGCTCAAAAGAGACAATCTTAAAGCACTCACTGAAGAAATCAATCTGGCCGACACTACTCGTCTAACTCCTTGAAACACTACTCTTGGCTAAGTGGGAGATTCAAAAATTACCTCCTTAGTTTAATAGTTCATCACAGTCCTATGAGTAGTGAGCCAGTTCATACCTAAAATGAGGTCTACCTCTTTCAACTACAAGATTACCATATCGACTTTCATCTCTACCTGATCAATTCGTATGATACATCCTTTAAACACCTATCCAGATACTGTAGTATTACTGACTGGTGTACTCATCTCTAAATCACAATTCAACATTTCTCTCTCATAATGCAGTTTAGATGCTAGATGTGAGGTGATGAATGAATATGTTTATCCTATATCTACTAATGCAAATGCTTCATAATTAAAGACATTCAACATACCTGCTACCACATCTGGGGAGTTCTGTGCCTCCTGTCTAGTGATGACATAAATTCTGGCCTAAGACTGTGGTTGCTTGTTCTACACCTCAGTCTTGACACTAGGACAAGCCAAACTTGTTTTACCTCTACCTCTGCCTTGGTATCCTAGCCCATTGGCTCTACCTTACTGGATAGTCATCTCAATTACTGATCCTCTTCCCATTCCAAATTGTTATCTCATAATCTAGGGACAATCTCAGATATGATGCTCAAAAGAGACAATGTCAAAGCACTCATTGAAGAAATCAATCTAACTAACACTACTCAACTAACTCCTTGAAACGCTACTTTCCACTGAGTGGGAGATTCAATAATTACCTCCTTAGTGTAATAGTTTATCACAGCCCTATGAATAGTAAGACAATTCATACCTAAAATTAGGTTTATCTCTTTCGACTACAATATTATCATATCGACTTTCAACTCTACCTGATTAGTTCGTATTATACATCTTTTGTACAGATCTCCAATTACTGTATTACTAGCTACTGATGTACTAACCTCTAAATCACAATTCAACATTTCTCTCACAAATGTAGTTTAGAGGCCAGATGTGATACGATAAATGAATATGTAGATACTAGATCTACTAATGCAAATGCTTCAAAATTAAAGATATTCAACGTACCTATTACCGCATTTGGGAAGTTCTGTGCCTCTTGTCAGGTGATGGCATAAATTCTGTCCCGAGACTATGGTTGATAACTCTGCACCTCTGTCTTGACACTAGGACTAGCTGAGCTTGTTCTGCCTCTACCTCTGCCCCTCTGTCCTACCCCATTGGCTCTGCTCTACTGAATAGTCATCTCAGTTACTTATCCTCTTCTCATTCCAAACTGTGGTCTTATAATCTCGAGACAATATCTAATATGATGCTCAAAAGATAAAATCTCAAATCGCTCACTAAATAAATCAATCTGGCTGACGCTACTCGCCTAACTCCTTGAAACACTACTCTCGGCTAGGTGGGAGATTCAATAATTACCTTCTTAGTTTAATAGTTTATCATAGTCCTATGAGTAGTGAGCCTGTTCATACCTAAAATTAGGTCTATCTCTTTCAACTACAAGATTATCATATCGACTTTCATCTCTACTTGATCAATTCGTATGATTCATCCTTTACACACCTCTCCAATTACTATAGTATTCCCGACTGGTGTACTCAACTCTAAATCACAATTCAACATTTCTCTTTGATAATGCAGTTTAGATGCCAGATGTGATGTGATGAATGAATATGTAGATCCTAGATCTACTAATGCAAATGCTTCATAATTAAAGACATTCAACATACCTGCTGCCACATCTAGGGAGTTCTGTGTCTCCTGTCTGGTGATGACATAAATTCTGGCCAGAGACTGTGGTTGATTGCTCTGCACCTCAGTCTTGACACTAGGACAAGCTAAATTTGCTTTACCTCTACCTTCGCCTTTGTATCCTACCCCATTAGCTCTACTTTGCTGGACAGTCATCTCAATTACTAATCCTCTTCCCATTCCAAAATGTGGTCTCAGAATCTTGGGACAACCTCAGATATGATGCTTAAAAGAGACAATCTCAAAGCTCTCAGTGAAGAAATCAATCTAACTAACACTACTAAATTAACTCCTTGAAACACTACTTTCCACTGAGTGGGAGATTCAATAATTACCTCCTTAGTGTAATAGTTTATCACAGCATTATGAATAGTAAGCCAGTCCATACCTAAAATTAGGTTTATCTCTCTCAACTACAATATTATCATATCGACTTTCAACTCTACCTGATCAGTTTTTATCATGCATCCTTTGTACAGCTCTCCAATTACTGTAGTACTACCTATAGGTGCGCTCACCTCTAAATCACAATTCAACATTTCTCTCGCATAATGCAGTTTAGATGCCAGATGTGATGCGATAAATAAATATGTGGATCCTAGATCTACTAATGCAAATGCTTCAAAACTAAAGATATTCAACATACCTACTACCACACATGGGAAGTTCTGTTCCTCTTGTTGGGTGATGGCATAAACTCTAGCCCGAGACTGTGGTTGATTGCTCTGCACCTCAGTCTTCACACTAGGACCAGCTGAGCTTGTTCTGCCTCTACCTCTGCCCCTCTGTCCTACCCCATTGGCTCTGCTCTACTGAATAGTTGTCCCAGATACTGATCCTCTTCTCATTCCAAACTGTGGTCTTAGAATCTTGAGACAATATCTAATATGATGCTTAAAAGAGACAATCTCAAAGCGCTCACTGAAGAAATCATTCTGGCCAACACTACTCGTCTAACTCCTTGAAACACTACTCTTGGCTAAGTGGGAGATTCAAAAATTACCTCCTTAGTTTAATAGTTCATCACAGTACTATGAGTAGTGAGCCAGTTCATACCTAAAATGAGGTCTATATCTTTCAACTACAAGATTACCATATCGACTTTCATCTCTACCTAATCAATTCGTATGATACATACTTTACACACCTCTCCAGTTACTGTAGTACTACTGATTGGTGTACTCATCTCTAAATCGCAATTCAACATTTCTCTCTCATAATGCAGTTTAGATGCTAGATGTGAGGTGATGAATGAATATGTATATCCTATATCTACTAATGCAAATGCTTCAAAATTAAAGACATTCAACAGACCTGCTACCACATCTGGGGAGTTCTGTGCCTCCTGTCTAGTGATGACATAAATTTTAGCCTGAGACTATGGTTGCTTGCTCTGCACCTCAGTCTTGACACTAGGACAAGCCAAACGTGTTTTACCTTTACCTCTGCCTTGGTATCCTAGCCCATTGGCTCTACCTTGCAGGATAGTCATCTCAATTACTGATCCTCTTCCCATTCCAAATTGTTATCTCAGAATCTAAGGACAATCTTAGATATTATTTTCAAAAGAGACAATGTCAAAGCACTCATTGAAGAAATCAATCTAACACTACTCGACTAACTCTTTGAAACGCTACTTTCCACTAAGTGGGAGATTCAATAATTACCTCCTTAGTGTAATAGTTTATCACAGCCCTATGAATAGTAAACTAGTTCATACCTAAAATTAGGTTAATCTCTTTCAACTACAATATTATCATATCGACTTTCAACTCTACCTGATTAGTTCGTATTATACATCTTTTGTAAAGATCTCCAATTACTGTATTACTACCTACTGACGTACTAACCTCTAAATCACAATTCAACATTTCTCTCACATAATGTACTTTAGATGCCAGATGTGATACGATAAATGAATATGTAGATCCTAGATCTACTAATGCAAATGCTTCAAAATTAAAGATATTCAATGTACCTATTACCGCATTTGGGAAGTTCTGTGCCTCTTGTCAGGTGATGGCATAAATTCTGTCCTGAGACTATGGTTGATAGCTTTGCACCTTTGTCTTGACACTAGGACTAGCTGAGCTTGTTCTAACTCTACCTCTGCCCCTCTGTCCTACCCTATTGGCTCTGCTCTACTGAATAGTCATCTCAGTTACTTATCCTCTTCTCATTCCAAACTGTGGTCTTATAATCTCGAGACAATATCTAATATGATGCTCAAAAGAGACAATCTCAAATCGCTCACTAAATAGATCAATCTGGCTGACATTACTCACCTAACTCCTTGAAACACTGCTCTCGGCTAAGTGGGAGATTCAATAATTACCTCCTTAGTTTAATAGTTTATCATAGTCCTATGAGTAGTGAGCCTGTTCATACCTAAAATGATGTCTATCTCTTTCAACTACAAGATTATCATATCGACTTTCATCTCTACCTAATCAATTCGTATGATTCGTCCTTTACACACTCTCCAATTACTATAGTATTCCCGACTGGTGTACTCACCTCTAAATCACAATTCAACATTTCTCTCTAATAATGAAGTTTAGATGCCAGGTGTGATGTGGTGAATGAATATGTAGATCCTAGATCTACTAATGCAAATGCTTCATAATTAAAGACATTCAACATACCTACTACCAAATCTAGGGAGTTCTGTGTCTCTTGTCCGGTGATGACATAAATTCTGGCCAGAGACTGTGGTTGATTACTCTGCACCTCAGTCTTGACACTAGGACATGCTAAACTTGTTTTACCTCTACCTCCACCTTTGTATCCTACCCCATTAGCTCTGCTTTGCTGGACAGTCATCTCAATTACTAATCCTCTTCCCATTCCAAAATGTGGTCTTAGAATCTTGGGACAACCTCAGATATGATGCTCAAAAGAGACAATCTCAAAGCTCTCATTGAAGAAATCAATTTAACTAACACTACTCAATTAACTCCTTGAAACACTACTTTCCACTGAGTGGGAGATTCAATAATTACCTCCTTAGTGTAATAGTTTATCACAGCATTATGAATAGTAAGCCAATCCATACGTAAAATTAGGTTTATCTCTCTCAACTACAATATTATCATATCAACTTTCAACTCTACCTGATCAGTTTGTATCATGCATCCTTTGTACAGCTCTCCAATTACTGTAGTACTACCTATAGGTGTACTCACCTCTAAATCACAATTCAACATTTCTCTCGTATAATGCAGTCTAGATGCCAGATGTGATGTGATAAATGAATATATGAATCCTAGATCTACTAATGCAAATGCTTCAAAATTAAAGATATTCAACATACCTACTACCACACTTGGGAAGTTCTGTGCCTCTTGTTGGGTGATGGCATAAATTCTAGCCTGAGACTGTGGTTGATTGCTCTGCACCTCAGTCTTCACACTAGGACCAGCTGAGCTTGTTCTGCCTCTACCTCTGCCCCTCTGTCCTACCCCATTGGCTCTGCTCTACTGAACAGTTGTCTCAGATACTAATCCTATTCTCATTCCAAACTGTGGTCTTAGAATCCCGAGACAATATCTAATATGATGCTCAAAAGAGACAATCTCAAAGTGCTCACTGAAGAAATCAATCTGGTCGACGCTACTCGTCTAACTCCTTGAAACACTACTCTCAGCTAAGTGGGAGATTCAATAATTACCTCCTTAGTCTAATAGTTCATCACAGTCCTATGAGTAGTGAGCCAGTTCATACCTAAAATGAGGTCTATCTCTTTCAACTACAAGATTACCATATCGACTTTCATCTCTACCTGATCAATTCGTATGATACATCCTCTGACATTTTTTGAACCTTTTGCCATATTTAGCTTGAGATTCACCCAGTCTCTTCTCTCTAACTCCTGTCTATACTCTCCTTAATAATCCTTTAACAACTATTCTATTTTGATCAAGGCAGCTCTCAACTTAGTAAAACTTTTTAGATTTGTAATAACTAACCTCATCCTAATCTCCGTATTCAGCCCATCTTCAAACCTCTTACACTTGTCCTCCTCATTCGGAATCGATGCAATTGAATATCCTATTAATTCATTAAGTCTTATCTCATATTTAGCTATTGTAAGACTGCGTTACTTAAGATATAGGAACTCTTTCCTCTTCCTTTCCCGGTAGATCTTTGGCATGTAATTATCTCGAAACACATTTAGAAAATCTTCCCACTTTAGTCCATAAGGTCAGCAGAACTGTCAGGAACAGTCTTCTACCACTAATATCCTAGACCTTGTAAAAGTGAGACTACGTAGTCAAACCTTTCATCTAGCCCATAGTCTATCTAATTGAATGCTCTCTCTATTTTCTTTAGCCAACCTTTTACCTCAGCAAGGTTTGTACTTCCATTGAAGTTTACAGATTCCTACTTTCTAAGCTTATCATAACCCCTCTCTCTCTTCTCAAAAATTCTTGGAGGTGTTTGGTCAAACTCAAGTACTGGAAGCTCTCTACTGCCTCTTACAAACTCTAGATCATCTGACTCTACAACTTGATGTCCGATGATGGATGACCTATAACAAAAGTAATTGTCATCACTAACTTAGTCTCTCACTACATCATATCTAAATGCTCTTATATGTCCCTATGGATATCAAATCGTGCTCTGGTATAAAAAATGTAACACCCCACTACCATAAAGTATAAACCTAAACATTCAGAGGACATTCAAAAACATACCCTATGATAATGGCATGTTAGAGCAGTCATATACAATTGTTATGGCATCATAGCTTTCGAAACATTGAAAAGGTCAACTTTTCCCATTTCATTTACTAAAATAATTTAAACTGTAGCAATGCATTTCATTAAAAAAAATATTTACTTCTTCAAAAGTATTTGGATAGTTTACTACTCATTTTACAAAAGATCTAAATGAAATGAGAAACTACATAAATATAATCTACAACTCCTCAGGTGTCAGCTCACCAAACCTTTGTGCCATTTCTTAATTCCAAGTGATCTTCTAGAGTGTCATAGTAGTTAAGTCTCCTCTCTCGTACCTGAAAAGACAAGTTGCAATTTTGATGAGTTTTGCAAACTTAGTGAGTGAACCATCCTTGATGTGCTCACTCATTCGGAACATGAAACATTTCAAATATAAAACAAATGCACAATATTCCTCATCTCAACAATTCATCATGAATTGCACACATTTCATATAAACTTTTCAAAATATTTCATCCATCTATCCTAACAATAACATTATCAGATTTACATAAATATGGCATATCACAATATCATTACAATTCAGAAATGTTTTCACAATCATATATTTACAAATGTAAATGCATATGAAACTTTTACTTTCATTTCCATTTTGTTGTGACCGAGTGCCTATTTACTGTCTAATATCCCTTATAGATATTAGGCTTATCACATATTCTTTCCTGTACCAGTTGTGGATACCAAGCTCAATAATCACTGAGCTAGTGGCTCTTTATGCACACATCTACGCTTTAAGCTCTTTTGGACTGGCCATTCTGGTCACAATGCCTTTATCTAAACATGCATATCAATGTTCAGTATGAAATCACAAAATATTCCATCAATAACAGTTATTCATAATGCATAGTTAGAATCACATGTTTATCAGGACCTAAGTCTAGCATTCAACATTTTTGTTGAGTATACAGATATCTTTCAGATTTATATGCACTCTAAACACTCCCAATACATTCCCAAATATCAAACTCCTCATACCATTAATGTCTAGAATTATCATAATTAGATCATTAACAATTCAATAACTAGATGTTTATTATAAATAAATCAATCCTAATGAAAAACATCTAGGTTGACTTATATTAAGCTTCAGATTATGCTATTGCCTAAATGATCCGGCAATATTTGGATGTTGTTGACCAGTGCATCACAACGCTAGTCAAAATAAAATAACTAGACTACTACTGTAGTAGTGGTGAGTCTAGATCGATCCTATAGGGAGTGTTCAGTTAGTTTAAGAAATGAAATTAACCGTTATTTAGGAAACATAAGGGGTTTTCGATTTTTTTAATAAGAAAATAAAATGAAACTAGCTAATAAAAACAAATTAAAGAAAACATGAAAAAAATTGATTAGGTTGGGGAATTTGGTAGGGATCCAGTTCTTTGGTTCAATCTCGGCCTACACTCTAATTAAACATAATTCAAAGATTTTTTGTTCTCAAACCTCTCCAAAAAACTATTAATCGTGGGTTAACAATTAACTCGATTTTTCCCTTAGGTTTTCTCTTAGGTTTGATTAAACTTAACAACCAAATTACCTAGGATATGATCTCTAGATTTAATTAGGTTGTAGCATTATGAATTAAGAAACCAGATTAATTAAGGCAACAACAACATACTATGTGTCATTTAACCTAGGTCATGTTATCCCTAATGATTACGAATCATTAGTCACTACACATGAATTTCAACTTAACAAATAGGATTATATCGAAATTCTACCAATAGGTATGTAATCAAATGATCCCATGAATGCATTAAAATCACCCTTTCACAATACCTTATGGGTTTATACACAAATAATCGAACAAAAATGAAAATCTGATTATCTATACACAACCTAAATTAATCAGCATAGGATAACATAATCAATTTCTAATGAGAGAGAGAAACAATAAAAATTGAAAAATATATTTAAACTGGGTCATCAGTATCGATGTCACCTCCGAACTGGCATTGGGATGATTAGCCTTTCATGGGTCTCCCAAGGAAATGCTTTAACCCCATAAAAATCATCCACCAAAAACCCTACCTTTCTCCGTCACTACCTAAGCTTCTTTACTGTCTACTATTCATTAATGGAATAAATAATTTTTTAAATTATTCTTAATTGTAGTTTCATCATGATAAGATATTGATGAAATTGGAAAACTAACATACATTATGTTTCCCTCTAATAAAGATAGTTATTGATCACATACACTAAGGTATTAAGATACTAAAACAAATATGTGAGTGCATATTAATGAATAAGTTCATTAAATTGACCTAACTATGAGGATCCCAAATGAAATTACTTACCATGATAGTTACGTTGTGCCCAAAAAGTTCTAAAAATTACCTTGGCCATCCTAGTGATCTCAATTTTTCGATATATGTAAGTTTTAATATTTAACCTCGATATTTTGTAAGTGCACGGGCCATTCACGTAATCCCTAAGTTGTCAATTCCATAAGGAGAGTTAATCTAATCCTAAAATCTAAGGCCAAAACAATTCACAGTAATTTAAATGCAACAAAAAAGGCAATAATTTAATTCAATCACACAACTCAATTCCATGAATCAGTTATGAAAATATTAACAAAATGGTAGTTGCAACACACATTAAAAAATCAATCTAAAGAACTACCAATTGAGAGAAAGGGGAACTTTATCTATCTTTAATGCTAACCTAATAGATTATAACTTACTAGGTTATTGGTTCTAGAGGATCCTAGGGTTGATTACTCTCTCTCGAGTTATAACCATTAACCCTAATTGATAATAATCAGATTATGAGAATTGTAATCTCTCGATTAACAATCTATCCAAAACCCTAATTAGATCAGAATTTTTCCAAAAATTATCAAGAACTTATGCAAGATCTCTCTTCGCACACTTTACTGATTTGATTTAATTATCGTTATATTAAATTAACTAACTCTCATTAGCCTAATTTAATTATTTTTCACTCAATTCACCCTCTTAGTTTATCATGGAGTTATGCAATTGTAAAAATTAAATAACAATAAATCCAGTAAAAACACAAACAATCAAATTTCATTAAATCATGATAAAACAACCTGCAGGTGAGTTTATACATCTTCAACATTCACATAATCTTATCATCAATAGCTATCCCAATTCTACATTTAAAAAAAATTGAAAATAAATCTAGAGATAAGATCTAAACAGATGATGGAGGCAACAACATCGAGAAACCTCCTATTCTGGGAAGTATTTTGTATCAGCTTCTTCTACATGCCTCTCTTCCTTCTTCTCTTTCTCAATCTCTCAATGAACTCTCTCCATGGTTTCTTAATGGTGGCTAATGCAAAAGCTCCTCATCTCCTTTGTCTCATTCTTTATATACCTTTTTTTGTTCTAGGCACTCCTGGGCTTTTTTGGGGGTCCGCAACGTCTAAAAACTACCTTGAAACTTAACTTTTCTGAGTGTTTGTACGCTTGCTTGATGCAGGCCATGATTCTGGCCCTACATGCCATAATTGTAGGCCACATCTGAGCCTTCTATCATAATTGTGGCAATCAGGCCACGATCGTGGGCTATGTCGTGCATTTCTATCACGATCGTGGCATATAAGCCACAATTGTGGGCTGACTCTAATGCTTCTATTATGATTTTTGCATATTGTGTCACGATCTTGGGTCGTTGCTTCGGCCTGAGTTTCTTCATAACTTCTCCATTCTTCGATGTTGACCCTGAAATATTAACAAACACATCAAGGTACCTTAAAGACATAGTAATTAAGCTCAAAGACTTGACTAACACATAAAAAACACTTACACACAATTAGTTAACAAACTAACATAATTATAACCTAAACACATACTAAACATTTAAGTTCACACTTAAATACATAACAAACTAAGCCCTAAAATATGATGCAATTCACACTTATCAACCTTCATCTTCAAATATTTATGCTGGGTTAGCAATGGTTACATGCATCACATGCATGCGGAGGCAGCAGAACTGTCGAAATTAAGATTCCGACACCATAACAACCCCAAATCAAGCATGTATAGATCCTTTCTTGTTTTGTCTACTTATTTAGGGTATTACAAACACCAAACCCTTCCTTGATCTCCAAGAGCATGCAAAGATGGAATAATAAACAATGTTTAAGGGCTATTTATGCACCAAAGTAGATAAGTTTAGTAGATGCTTAAGATGATGGAAGATAGGTCAAAAATCTTGTTGCATGAACTTTGATTTAAGCAACAATTGCATGAATTACAAGAACAAAACTCAAGACACCTCACCCTCACTCTATAACTCTTCTAAAACCACTTGAGTGTGTAAGAAGTGAAGGAAGCTCATGTACATAAGTGAAGAACTCACTTATATACCATTTCTTGGCCTCTGTCATGATTATGGCCTCTTTAAAACAAGCTTGCCTTCAGCCACAATCGTGGCCCTATGAGTCATGATTGTGGCCTACTTAAATTAGGTCATACACATTTTTCTTTCGTCTGATCTTTTATGTGTGTGATCTTTAGGTTCTTGGTTATTTTTTACACTTAAAGTAACCCTTAATTCAAGCAAATCATGAAGGGTTTCATGATGTCAATTTACCAAAATATAACTGGATTAACGCATGAACTCTTCAGTAGTTAATTATATTATCCAACTTATGAACCTTTCCATAGACAATTACCATGCAATTTGTCCTTTCACCATACTATACCTTACTTGGTTCAAAGTATGGTTATGTGTCAACTCCCACTTGACTGACTATATCACATCTAGTCCAAGTGATGTTAGCTTTTGTCCTAGGATCTCATTACTTTATATGTCATTGAAGACTCTCTTTATGACAAATAACTACTCTAGCCAAAGACTCCCAAGTAAAGACCCGGACAAGAGGCCATGGGTGTCATCCCCTTCTATTAGGAGTGGTGAATCCTTTATTGGCCACCTAATTACCTTCGAATACTAATAATTGTACCCAATCACCACCCTAAGAGCGACCTCGTCTTGAAGTAACAAAGAATGATATCAAAATAGAGGATCAGTATCTAAGATATCCTTGAGTACCTCCAATCTTAAGATATTTGCACCATTGCTATGATGAGATTAATCATTGACATTTGATAGATCATCCATATGATAATCTCATAGCAGGTCATCTGGTGTACTTACTACCCTTAGTAACCATCCATACGTTAACTCTAAACATCTCATTTTTACAGTTTATGAGATCCAGTAATTGATCAAATCAAGAAGTATAACATGTGCTAGTCTATTTTGATTAATAATTTCCTATCTTATTAATACTCTAATTAAGGATTACTTAGATACGAACATAATTGTACATGATACAAATATCATTATCATGGTCTCATCATGATTTCTTTCATGTTATGTTTTGTATCATGGACTTCATTAATTCAATTTTAGATTAACATCAATTCATATAAAAGAAGAATATCAAATTAATGAAAATGTCTTTCTCTTTATTAATCAAACTAAAGTCAGTAAAAAGGTGTTAAAGGTGATTGTCTTTGGAGCACTACTCTAATAATCTCCCACTTGAACTAAAACCAATCGCCTTTCAAATACCATAGGTGAGTACACAAGAATCAAATTTCTCTTGAAGAAGTAACTTAATTAAAGGATTTGCAATGTTCTAACCTATGGGGACTCTCTCAACCTTTACATAACCTCTATCAATGATCTCCATGTTCATGTGATATCTCTTAAGTACGTGCTTAGGCCTCTTATGAGACTTTGGTTCTTTGGCTTGAGCAATAGCCCCATTGTTTTCATAGTACAAGAATATTAGGTCTACTATGGTAGGAACCATTCTAAGTTCCATGAGGAAATTCTTTATCCAAACAGCTTCTTTTGCCGCCTATCCAATTGCAATGTACTTTAACTTGATCATTGAATCTATAGACATATCTTGTCTGGAACTCTTCCAGCTGATTGCTCCATTATTCAGTGTGAAAACATAACCTGACTGGGACTTGAAGCCATCCTATTCAGACTAAAAACTGGCATCCATCTACCAGCTCACTACGAGATTTCCATTTCTATATATCATGAATGCATCCTTAGTCCTTCTCAAGTACTTTAGGATATTCTTGATAGCCACCTAGTGACCCTCACCAGGATCTGATTGATATCTGCTTATTAATACTTAAAGCATATGATATATCAAATCTTATATATAACATAACATACATGATTGATCCTACTACCAAAGCATACAAGATTATGCTCATGTGAGTCCTCTCATCTTGTGTCTTAGGACACATAGATTTTAATAGTTTTATCCCATGAGTCATAGAAAGAAATCCTCTTTTGGACTGCTCCATGCTAAATCTATTTAGCATTTTATCTATGTATGTTGACTATGAAAGACCCAACCATTTCTTTGACCTATCTCTATAGATCTTTATTCTGAATATATAAGATGCTTCTCCTAGATCTTTCATGGAAAAATTTCGGGACAATAAAACTTTGACTAAATGCAAACTAGAGACCTCATTTCCTATTATATGTCATCCATATACAACACAAGGAATATGGTAGCACTCTCACTAATCTTCTTGTACACATATAGTTCACGGGATTTTGTGAGAAACCAAACTCTTTAATTGTTTCTCAAATCGAATGTTCGAAATCCTAGATGCTTGCTTTAATCCATAAATGGATTTCTGAAGCTTACATACCTTTTTTTCCATCTCTAGATACAAAGTCCTCAGGCTGTATCATATATACATCCTCAATAAGGTTTCCATTTAGGAAAGTCGTCTTCACATCTATTTTTCATATTCCATAATTATAATGAGCCGTAATGACTATGAGTATTCTAATGGATTTAAACATAGCTACGGGGCTAAATGTCTTGTCATAGTCAACTCCTTATCTTTGACGATAACCTTTAGTGACTAGCCACACTTTATAGGTAATCACATTACCTTCCATGTTGATTTTCTTCTTGAAAATCCACTAGCAGCCTAGGGTTTTAATCCTTCGGGTGGGTTAACCAAAGTCCATTCTTGGTTTTCATACATGGAATCCATTTTAGATTTCATGGCTCGAAGTCATTTTTCATATTCTAAACTCTTCAAAGTCTTTTTATAGGTTATAGGCTCACCATCCTCTATGAGCAATATATCATTGTGTTTTCTTACAAGAAATCCATATCTCTCTAGAACATTACATATCCTACTTGACCTATGAATATGTTGTGTGTCAGAAGATTCAATTATTGTCTCATCTCTACGAACAACAATTTCGAGTTCAAACAATTGATTTGCGTCTGTTTGAGAATCATGAACTTCATCAAATTCAACTTGGCTCCCACTGTCTTCTCTTAGAAGAAACTTTTTCTCTAAAAAGATAGCATATTTTGAGACAAACACCTTTTGTTCTAAAGCATTATAGAACTGATATCCAATTGTTTCCTTAGGATATCCTATAAACAGACATTTATCATATTTCACTTGTAGCTTGTCTGTTTGAACTTGTTTCACATACAATAGACAACCCTAAACTTTCATACATGAAAGATAGGGCCTTTTGTTAGTCCACATCTCATATGGAGTAACTTTAACTACCTTTGAAGGGTCTCTGTTTGTCATATAAATAACAATCTTGAGTGCATAACAACAAAAGGATTTCGGTAGATCTGCTAAGCCCATTATTGACCATACCATATCTAGTAAGGTTTAGTTTCTACTTTCAGCAACACCATTATGTTGGGGTGTGTAAGATGGAGTCCACTGGGATACTATCCCATTTTCTTTTAGATAAGTTAGAAATTTCTTGTTATCGTCTCGTTCTGATCGAAGTGCCTTAATAATTCTAGTAAGTTGTTTCTCTACTTCATGTCTAACTTGTTTAAACATTTCAAATACATCAGACTTGTATCTCATTAGATACATATACCTATATTGTGAATAATCATCGATAAAAGTAATGAAGTACACAAAACCACCTTTGGCATGAATGGACATCGAACCACATACATCTGAATGTATTAGGTCTGATAACCCATTTATTCATCACCCTTTCCTTTGAAAGGTAATTTAGTCATCTTACGTAATGAGCAAGATTCACATGTGTCATATGATTCATAGTCAAATGATCCTAAGCTACCATTCTAATGTAGCTTAATCATGTATTTCTCACTTATATGGCTAAGTCGACAATGCCATAAATAAGTTGATTTTAGGTTATCTCCTTTTTGCCTTTTATTGTCATTGATATTTAAAATTGGATTGTACATATCTAATATGTAAACTCCATTGCATAATGCAACAGTATTATACAACATTTCATTCAACTTAATTTAATAAGCATTGCTTCAAAAAGTTAGAAATCCCTCTTTATTAAGACATGAAACAGATACAATGGTTTTAGTTACAACAGGTAAATAATAACCATTTTCCAAAATTAACTCTAGCCCACTAGAAAGATACAAAACATATGTCCCTACAGCTAATGCAGTAACTCTTTCTCCATTTCCCATACATAGATCCATCTCTCCCTTCTTGAGCGATCTACTATCCCTGACACCCTGCATATCAACATGTATGTGTGAGCCACATCTAGTATCTAATACCCAAATGTTATGATCAAAAATAGTATTTACCTCAATGACAAGCAACATACCTGAAGTAGATGGTGGGGCATCTAATGCCTTCTTCTGCTTCAATGACTCCAAATAAGCTTTACAGTTCCTCTTTCAGTGCCCTTCCTTGTTAAAATGGAAGCATATTCACTTGGGTATTGTCTCCTTTGCCTTCTTCTTGGCTAAACCTCCCATTAACCTCTTAGACTTCTTCTTCTTCTTTTGGTTCTTCTTTCGAGAACCAGAAGCAGAGTCTACCAGCATCATAGCCTTACTGTCTTTCCCGACAGTTTTGAGTAGATTAATCAGCTTAGGTATCGTTGTGGATATTTGGTTCATCCGATAGTTAAGCATAAACTATGAATAACTATCAATCAAACCAGTCAAAATTAAGTCTATAATTAATTCATGATCCATAACGAAGCCTAATTTTTCCTAATCTCTCAATGTATCCAGTCATCTTCATCACATACTATGCTAGAGATGATCCCTCACATATCTTAGAATGGAAAAGCAACTTAGAGGTCTCGAATTTTTCAGACCAAGCTTGCTCATCAAACAGTTCCCTTAGATGGTAGACTATGGTATGAGCATCCACAGCCTCGTGACATAGAGGCCAGCATTATACAGCTAGCCAACTTACTATCATCTAGTAACTTCTTGTAAGCTCTAAGATCTTCATCAGATGCACCAACAGGAGGGGAATCAAGAAGTGGTTCATCTAGGACATATCCTAGTTTCTCATATATGAGAACAATTCTCAAATTCCATAGCCAATCCAAGAAGTTTGGTCCCATGAGTTTGTCAGAATCTAACAGGGAGTGTAGATTCACATTAAAAGACATTGTGGTGACTCAATAACCAGGAAAAATGAGAGAAAATTTAGAATGTACACTTAATGCATATTGATAAGGGCTCTAATCACATGCATATAGGTCCTACTGTTCTTATTCAAATATATAGCCCTCATTACAAATTTGAGAAAATGTATAGTTTTCCTAATGGGTTGATATCTGATATCACCAATAATGACCTTGGGCTTGCCCAACGAGCCACCTTAGGTCAATCGATATGTATTATTCATACCAATTGCATTCAATTATGCAACTCTCAACTTGTGCCATCAACTATTAATTTAACATACTCATTGGGTCATCAATTCTTGGTTTGTATACGTCCCATATATAACCCAACTTCGCCTTTATCTACATTGACCTTGGGTTTGCCTAATAAATCAACGCTTCCAGTTAGGACCAACCCATTAATCTGAAAATGTAATTTCCATGGTTTGAACCTATTTAGGTATAGCAGGCTTGGTTTGCCCAACAACCCAACTCTAAAAGCTTGTAACTTGACTATGCATCTAAAGTTCGTGATTCGATTCAACTCTTAAACCTAATCAGGTACTAGTTTTGTTTTAGCTAATCTGAGTTATGAATATGATTCGATTAGAAACCTAAAATTTAATTATTTTGATGTCCAAATTAAAAATTTTAATTCTTGTATTTATGCCTTTATCTAGTCACTCTAGAAATGCTATGCTCTACTTGGATTAATTCTAAATTAATCCCTAGGATTTCCGAAATTCCCATACACCAATTAGTCCTCTATAATATCCCTAGGTCATCTCAAATTTACCTAAACAATTTTGGCACATGCCAAAATTATCTTGATCGCTAAAATCATCAAGATACATAAGTTAACCTATTAGACAATACAAGGACTGATTCGATGCTTGGAAAATTTCCGGAACCCGAATCTTAAGCAAATGCATTAAGCATCTTATTTCCATCAAAATAATATATATCTTATCACATAAGAACCTTATTTAGATCTCATAACCGAAATACATATATTATAAGCCATTAAGTAAGTCAACTCCATCAACTTTCAAAAAGTTGACCAATGTTGACTCTGACTTTATTTATTAATTGAATCAAATTCAATTAATTCTGGAAAAATTCAGAATCTTACACACATTCTAAATGTGTCTAATAAAAAATTCCAGAACCTAATTCTTAGGAATTATTTGTTAATAAATAGGAAAAAGTTAGCACATCACATATGTGTGACACTTGTCACATTACATCTAACACAAGTCAACCATTACTTCATGAATGCATCAGATAATCACTTTGACAAGTTTCATAGATCTCATACATGCGGAAACTTCTCATCCTGCATTTACATGCATAAAATTTATAAAAACAATTTTTATAAAAATTAAAGTGGAATTTTCATGCATGCATGTTCACCACATTTCTAGATTTTCCAGAACTTCATACATGCATCAAGCTGAAACTAAATTTGTAATAAAATAGCAACTGATGTTTAATTGAATTTTCCTTTCACAGAAACATAATATTGCACCTTATAACATTTTTGTGAAAAAAATAGTAAAATTTTCTATAATTATTATGAAAATTTCAAAATCATAACATGTAATCAATTTTCCAGAAAATCCTTGAAATCAACATATGAACAGCTTGGATGTAAATTCTAAATAAAATAAAAAATGACTTTCAATTGCAATTTCCTTTTATAGAAACATAATGTAACATCTTGTAAACATTTCTAAGAAAGAAAATCAGGAAAACATTTTTAAAATTTACACTAATTTTTCCAAATCAACATGCAAGTCAGTCATAAGCTAGCAAACACTTTGCACATGTTTAATACATCATCTAACACATGCATAGACTTACTCTGATATCACTATTAGGTTAGTCATGGTTTCATGCATCACATGCATGCAGATGCAGTGGATGAAAGCCCCAAAAATGACAAGATCATAACATGCATGCATCGATATGTATAAGAGAATATGAAATATAACCTTTTTACCTTGAGTATCTCATCCTTTCTTGTTTCTTCTCCTTGTTTGGGTTATTGTAAACAGTAAATCCTTCCTTGATCTCCAAGAAAAAGCAATGATGGAAGAAGAAACAATGTTTAAGAGTTATTTGAGCACTAAACTAGATGAGTTCTAGCAGATGCTCAAGATGATGGAAGATAGGTCAAGAATCTTGTTGCATGCACTTTAATTCATACAACAATTGCATGAATTGCAAAACAAAACTCAAGACACCTCACTCTCAATCTAGAACTCTTTTAGAACCCTTTCTTTATCACTTGAGTATGTAAGAAGTGAAGGAAGCTCGTGTACATAATTGAAGAACTCACTTATACACCATTTCATGCCTTTTGTCACGATCATAGCCCCTTTAAAATAGGCTCGCCTTCAGCCACGATCGTGGCTCAATGAGTCATGATCATGGCCACGATCATGGCCAGCTTAAAATAATTCATGCACACTTGTTTTTTATCTAATCTTTTATGTGTGTGACTCTTGGGTTCCTGATTATTTTTGACACTTAAATTAACCCTTAATTCAAGAAAATCATAAAGGGTTTCATGATGCTGATTTACCAGAATATAAGTGAATTAACACATGAAATCTTCAATAGTTAATTATCTAGCTTATAAACCTTTCCATAGGCAATTACCGTGCAATTTTTCCTTTCACCATACTATGTCACACTTGGTTCGGAGTATGGGCCATGTGTCAACTTCCACTAGACTAACTACGTCACATCTTGTCTAAGTGATGTTAGTTCTTGTCCTAGGATCTCATTACTCTATGTGTCATTGACTCGCTTTATGACACATAATTTTTTTGGCCAAAGACTCCCAAGTGATGACCCTGATAAGAGGCCATCGGTATCATCTCCTTTTATCAGGAGTGGTGAATCCTCTATTGGCTACCTAATTACCTTCAAATATTAATAGTTATACCCAATAACCAACCTAAGAGTGATCTTGTTTTGAGGTAACAAGGAATGATGTCAAAATAAAGGATCAATATCCAAGTTATCCTTGAGTACCTCAAGTCTCAAGATATTTGCACCATGCTATGATGAGATTATCATTGACATTTGATAGATCATCCGTATGATAATCTCATAGTGGGTCATTCGATGTACTTATTATCCTTAATAAGCATCCATATGTTAACTCTAAACATCTCATGTTTATAATTTATAAGATCCATTACTTGATCAAATCAAGAGTATAACATGTGCTAGTCTATCTAGATTAATAGTGTCCTGTCTTATTAATCCTATGACTAGGGATTATTTAGATACTAACATAATTGCACATGATAGGAATCTTATTATCATGATCTCATCATGATTTCCTTATGCTATATTTTGTATCATGAACTTCATTAATTCGATTTTAGATCAACATCAATTCATATAAAAGAAGAATATCAAATTAATGAAAAATGCCTTTCTCTTTATTAATCAAAATAAAGTTAGTACAAAAGTGCTAAAGGTGACTGCCTTTAAAGCACTACTTTAACAATTTATTGGTCGATGAGTATGACTAGTCACCTTCGTATTAATACTTGTGGTTGTATTAAAGGAAAAATAGGAAAACAATATTGGCTAAGATAATATAAAAAGTAGACGAAATTGATATATCAAAAAGAGAAGAATTTACCCTTAATATCTTCAATATCTAACCAACTTTGGGCACACATAAGGGCTTCTATAGTATAAGGTTGAATTCAAGCATGATAAGGACTAATAACCTGATCATAGTGCTAAAAATAGACTTTGAAGTAACCACGAATGATAGAATTTCTAACAAGTCTCGTGCAATTACTTGCATGATCAAAAAATTATTTTCACAACTCTTCCATCATAATAATACGTCGAACTGCAAACCTTCAACTTTGCCCACACAATCTTTGATCAAATATTTATCTATCCATCATATTATACAAAGTCCTAGCCTTTTTTTCTTTTATAAATTTTGAAAGTGAAAGTAGCAAACTACTCTTAGCAGATGAGTCCAAACCTAAAACCAAAGTGGAGTTAAAAAGCATGAATTACTGTAATCCAAACCATGTATTTTGTCCATTATGAGTTGATAATTATTAAACAATTCATAAAAAAATTATTTGATGACATTTACATGCTCTTGGGCTCAATCACCATGCAGCACATTATATATAAAAGTAAACCCCTCCATCTTGTGTCAAGTCCAACATAGTTAAGACAGCAACAATATGTACAACTATAGACCAATGAGAATTCAACTTTTCCATCTCCTACTTTACCATAACCAGAATAACTTCTTTGGAATCAAACATCCAATTAGATAAAGCATTCTTTATCTTGTAAATAGTGCTAAAGCAACAGTACAAGGTTGCATATTTTGTTCCCAAGAACAATCTAGTCATATTATAAAATAACTCCAACTTTACATAAAGTTGTTTAGCTAACTCTCATTGCTCTTTTGTAGGCATGAAAGTGTACTGAAAGTCTCAGCCTAGTAAACACATCAACATGTTGGATTGCTGACTCTAACATCTTAAAGGTTGAGTTCCATCTAGTTGGACAATCCAAAACCAACATCTTCATGCTAAGAATGCATAGAAATTGTACAGTTTTCTTTAAGTTTCTCAACACTTTTAAGTTTTGTACTCTAATATTCTACACTATTCAAAATCAAATCTATTCCTTCCTTTATGCTATCTAATCCATCATTCACAATCAGGTTCAGAATATGTACAAAACAATGCAAATGAAATCATCTTTTACCCACCAACAAGCTCCCAACCCATATCTTATTCAAATTTCCAATCATAGAATCATTCGTGCTACAATTATTGAAGGTTATGGTAGATAATTTGATGTGATATTAAAATCCATAAAACACTCTCCCATCATAGTTGCCATCCTTTCACTTATATATGGTGCTGGCATATAAATGAAGCTATCATATACAAATATTACCAACATCAATTATAACATAATGAGAAAGTAAATGATAACAACATTAAAGAATATAACCTGCCTTAAAAGTTTATTACGTAAAGTCCAATCATTATCAATCTAATATGTTGTTACCATTATATAATCCTTCTTTTGGTTATCGACTGTCCACATATCTGTTGTAATGACAATTTGTACTTCATTACTCGATAATGCTCTTAAAACCTCTTTTTTTCTATCCTCGTATATCTTCATAATGTCCTTCTTTAACATCTTCTAACTTAGAACAGGTCAGTTGTCGTCAATTATAAAACATCTTAAACCTTTTGACATCAACCATCAATAGTGGATGTTCATCACCAATTACCATAGAAGTCATCAAAAACCTTGATTTGTTGCAATCATTTCACTCTTCCCTCTTATAAGATTAAGAGTAAAAAATGTTTGACCTTTTAATGCCATCTTCCTTCTACTACACAAATCCACGTCTCTTTAAATGAGAGGTTACACCTTTTGAACTCCAAGTCATCATCTTATGAGAATATTTATAATTGGCTTTTTCTACATCGTTCGTCGATCTAGTCTTATTAAAATGATTCCAAACTTTTCTTTTCAATTGAGTTCGAGTTGGGCTTCTGTCTTGACTTGGTACAACATTAGAAGTTTCTGTATCTATCTTTGATACTAGATTAGAACTCTACGAAAGGAATTTGCTTATCTATAAGAAAAAAAATCAACATAATAATATATATGTTATTCATAATCATAACTAAATAACACACACACACACACACACACACACACACACACACATATATATATATATATGTATGTATGTATGTAGACACACACACACACACACACACACGCAGACATATATATATCTACATATATATATGTAGACACACACATATATATGTAGACACAAACTATATCAAAATATAAGCCTTAAAGTAACGAATTACAAAATGGATGGAGAAAAGTGAAAATAAGTTTATTGGGATATGCAAAATATTTGATTTGTTGAATTTTATAGATAATATTCTTAACCTATGTAACCATGTAAAATGTTTTGCATTGACACTAAATTGTTTTAACATGTCGTAGTTGTTTCTTACTAAACCTTAGTAGCAGACATAACTACGACATTTGCAAGGATAGCATGAAAAGAAGGCTCTTCTCAAATGTGATCATCCTTGGAACATTTCTATCGTTAAAATATACATCCAAACAATATGATTGATTTTCACATGCTCGTTATTAGCCTTGGTATTATATTAAATCTGTGGATAGGTATTTTAGACAACTGCTATGAACATGTCAAAAGGCATATGAGAATCTACTGTTAAAAAAGTAGTTCAATTCAGGAATACATTTTGTCACAGTGACTTAATGGTGTAAGATTACCATTCAATCAAGAGTGGTTAATTTAGGCCTCTCCTTTATAACCTTCCAAGACAAAGCAGTAATAAGCTTTAGCACATACAACCTGTAAACTGCAACTAGGCTGGCATGAAATAGCATTTTTATTTATGGATAGCTACGAGAAAGAAAGCTTGAGGAGGGGAAAAAGTGATGGAAGTCATTGGAGAATCTTGCTTTAAATAGTCATGTTCTTGTGTATGTTTTTACAAAGAGTCTCTACAAAAGAATTTTAGATTCACTCATTAAGTCGATCAAGTGATCAACAAATTTTGAAACCTTCTATTACTTATATATGGAATTTATGTGGTATGTACTCAAATATTTTAATACGTGTATTAGCTAAATCACCAAACCTTGCACACATATCCACCAAAGCATTCCTTATGTACAAGTCAGATCCACAACCACAATGCCTCTGTCCTCTCCAGATAATCAAATATGTTCATGAATATGAATAATATGATAAAAGCGAATTTGAGGAGAGAGAGAGTACCTTAAGTGGCTTTAGTACTACTTGTGAGATACATCGGCTAGTGCACAGTGAAAGCGGCAAGGCAGCTGTTGCAGCTAGCAATTGGTAGCTGTTGTGACTGGTGACTAGTGGCGCGGTGAGAGTGATAAAGACAACAAGAGAGAATACGATGGGTGATGGTGAATTGAGAGATAAAAGGAGAGGTGAAGGAAGAAATAAACGTAAAGTAAAATGATATTGTTTTCTTTAATGAGAAAGAGCTGTATAAAATGACATCACTTTGATTTAGAAACAAAACGATGTGATAAAGAAAAAAATAAACATAAAGCAAAATGAAGTTTGTTTTGGTTAGTGAGAAACAGCAGCGTAAAATGACATCGCTTTTTTAAAAGCGAAACAATGTTGTTTTGCTTCTAAACCAACATTATGTTGTTTTTGAAGTTTAGATAATCGGAACTTAAGTCGAGCTTTGATCCTAGCAACCCAAGCTCGAGCCCTCATTTTCATCATTAGACATAGACATTTTGTTATGTTTATAACTAATGAATATTAGATTTTTTAATATGGACAGAGTGTATAGTTCACTAACAATAATTGAGCTTGGATGAAGACAGAGTGTAGAGTTCACTAACAATAATTGAGCTTGGATGAACCATTATCAAAATGACTATAACTAGTCATTTGGATAGTTGACTCTTACCACTTATAAATCCTTTAACATTTTCATATTTAGTCAATATGAGATACTTTAACACTCTCCCTCAAGTGCAATTAGGACTGAACTTCCAGTTGTCACTTGAAATAAACACAGTGATAACTAGACCAGGCCACTGGGACTAAACATTTAGACAGACAACCAAAAAATTAATAATCTGGATCAAACCTGCTCTGATTCCATGTTAGATTTTTTAATATAGACAGAGTGTAAAGTCCACTAACAATAATTAAGCTTGGATCAACCATTGTCAAAATGACTAGAACTAATCATTTGGATAGTTGACTCTTACCATTTATAATCTCTTTAACATTTTCTTGTTTAGTCAGCAATAGATACTCTAACAATGACATACCTAAATTGCTAATTTTTAATCACTTATGGTATAACTTGTGTCAAAAATCAACACTAGGTAGACATGATCTCCACCTTATGTCTGCCACCTTTTCATTTTTTAGTACACTATCTACAAACATGGGGGCTTTTATTCATATGACATAAAGAAGTATTTTACCACAAACCAAAGGATGGACATAGTCTTTGGCTACATTATCTGTTTATTTTCCAAGAAAACTAATATTTTCTCCTCTTTTCATGGGCCATTCCCAAGATAACTTATTCGCCTCATCTCAATTTTCCATGTCAAAAGGCATCCATATCTCATTCACCCTGTTGTCAAATTCAAATGGAGAATTATATTGTGCCACGGTGTAGATAGAAGTGGCATAAGTTCCATGGCTTTTGTTTATTGCAGCGGCCCACGTAGTGCCTGCAAGACTGGCTTTCAATGCAGCAGCTTCCTCTCCGATATCCGAATCTTTTACAAATCCGCCAAATTGCCTCACTGCTAAATATGTCGGCTTCCATCTTTTAACATGAAGGCCTTGTGCTGGAGGTGGATTTTCCTGGTTCTCTTTGGGGACATAAAAACTAATGGAAAATGAGGACTCGCAGAAGGGTCCGTCGCTTGGTAAAACCTCTGTAATTACTGGTGCTGTCATCTCTATCTTTTTGTTATAACTATTCTTACCTTCAATGTAGGCAAATAACCTTGAGAAAAGGAAAACACATTGATAAGCGTAAAGTTCTTGCAGAGGAAATGAAATACAAAATCCTCCGAATAAACAACTAAGTAGATAAAACTGTGAAGGATTTAACAGCTCACCACCAAGTTCTTGAACAACTACCATTAGCAACTGAAACATCTTATTAAATACAATCAAACAAGCAGATGCAACTTCTTCAATGTTATAAGAACAGTTAATTCATGCAGATGGTACCGTTAAAACCACTGGTAAATGTCAAAAGGTTCTACAAATGTAGGTATGCTTCCGTCAACTAAAAACTGGCCTCTATCAGAATCCTGGCTGTCATTAGCATGCTTTGGAGCTAATTATTATCAAATTGCAGAACAAATCTTTCGAATCGAGAATTAACTTCGTGTTTGATGCAATCAAAAGCACAAATTCCCCTAATCAACTGAAAACCACATGCTCCAAAGGCATGAACTATGTAGGTTGAAGGTTCTCTGATTGAAATATGTGTTTGTCTCAACCTACCGTAGGTTCATGCCAGATATAATCATTTTAATCATAAATTAAAAAATTTCCCAACCAGCAAAAGAAATATGAGATAGTTGAACGGTAGAGAATAGAAGTCTTTAACTGTAAGAAACCAGTTCTGGTAGCCTTCACAAAGGAGATAGCTTGAATGGCAGAAGTTGACATCCACACTGTAGAGTTATAGAGACGAATATCATAGCCATTGCCAACTTCAATAACATCATAAGCTGGGCATTCTATGCGATTGCATGTAGGTGGGTATATGCCTACACACTTGCTAGTGCTAGTTCCAGGCCAGAGACCAAAGTTGGTATTTGAAAGAAGATTCAATATGAGTGATAGCTTCAAAAAGTGAAAGACAGCCATGAGGGAATCCTTACGATATCAAACCGAGTCTTTAAGGTAAGGGATACAAAAGCTGTGGTCGGCATGTTATAGATTCTAGCAGGATAAAAACTAACTTTGGTCCACATGTTCAAAGGAATACGGTCGTCATGGAACGACTAAATAGCATTGGTTTCCCACTGTAGAAACGCCACGTAGTGATCATAATTCAGTCGAACAATTTTTTTATCAAGATTTAGCTCCATCTTTGAATTATATGATATCTCAAACATTCCAGAAAAAAAAAAGAATAATTTTAGCTTATATTTTTAATTATTTCGTGCATAGATTTACTAATTTTTTTATGATACTATATGGTTGTGCCTAATTAATATGAGAAAATGAAACATCTCCCTTTTATTGAATTCATTAAATTAAGCTAACAGGAGTTAGATAATTTAATAGATCAAGAATTGAATCAAACTAGCAAATTTGTGTAATGAGAGATCTTGCATAGGTTTCTGGCTGTTTATTGGACAACTTAAGATTTATTTTAGGTTTAGGATAAATTGTGAATCGAGGCATTGCAATTTCTCATAATCTTATTAGGATTGATAATTATGGTTAATGATTATAACTCGACAGAGAGTAATCAATCCTAAGACTGTCTAGAACTAGTAATTCAATAAATTCATAACCAATTAGTTTTCATTAAAGTCGGATAAAAAGTCCCTTCCTCACAAATGGTAGTTTTTAGGTTGTTTTGTGATCAGGTGTTACATCTGCTATCATGTTCATATTTTCAAATTTAATTCTTAAAATTGATTGCATGATTGAAATATTTTTCTGCCTAGTTTTACTTATTTTGAATTATTGTGAATTGTGTTCAACCTTAGATTTTAGGATATAATCAACCCTCCTCATGAGATCGACACCTTAGATACTACTCAAACTACTTGTGCATTTGCAAAAATATCGAGGTTTATTATTAAGCTTTTTCTTATCGGAACCTGCGATCAAATAGCAAGTAAATTATTTGTTAATATGAACTAAGATGGTGTATATTATGAGATAATTTGTATACTCAACACTAGGAGTAGTTTATTGATGTTTTGTTCTCCAATACCTTTGACTATGAAATCACAGCCATCCTAGCTTGTTTGTACTAACTTGATATGGTGTTGCCATTTGTTTACATATATATTATAAATACCCTATTAATTTTTTAGAAAAAAGAAAAGGTTAATAAAACTCAAAGGGACTTAAGAAAAGGAATTATCATATCAATAGGTAGGCTATTTGGATGATGTAGCATATAAAATAAAGAATGCATATATTATTTTCAGGTTAATGCATGTAATAAAAACATGGTCTCGAATATAAACTCAATGCAAAGTAAGGATGGACATGTCATGACGATTCCATTTGATCAAAATACATTAAGACTACTATATATGTGTTAGTTTAAAAAGGCTAAAAAGCTCGTTAACTTAGATTTATCCATTAGTCAGTACTCATATAAAGATAACGTAAATTGACAAATCACAAAAGAAAAAGGATGTTAAGGAATTATTAGTAGTCACTTTAAATGATTTGTCTATTTTTCTCATTTGATTTCTTTATTTTGAACATATTTAGTGGCTAAATTCTTCTACGTTTAGACAAGAAAAACCTAGTGATTATTTTTATATTAATTGATTTAATTTAATTTATGATATAAGATATGTTTCTATACATTATCTTTTTAAGTCTTAATATTGGTTTATTTATGTCAGCATCTACATATAATTTTAATTCACTTATAGACGACTTGAGAAATCCTATAATTGTAAGTAAAATGTAGCTTAGATAGAAGGGGTTAAAAAAGGTACCTAAAGGAGATCTATATGATCTTTTTGGTATTAAGGGTGAAATCTTTCATTGAATTTCACAAAAATTAATGCATTCAAAAAGGTGTTAGAATAGGTAGAGATATAATTTAACCAACCAAAGAGTAAATGATTATAACTTACGAGAATGAAATTTTAGCATCTAATAAGTGTTGCCAATCCAAAAATATATCCATTAGATCAATAAATTCATAAAGTCAAAAAGTGTTGCTAAGGGAAGTACTCATCTAAATATAGCTATTTAATTGTATTCTCTTTTGATTAATTTGATTATCATTTATTTATTTTGTTAATGTTAGTTACTAGATTTATTTTTGCCTTATATTTCTTTAATATAAAATCTGCAAACCATTTATTTATTTATTACTTTTAGGTTAGTTAATAGTATTATGATTTTCTATTTATATCGTTTTTATAGGATCGATACCTTACTTATTATTATATTTCTTACCTTCAATAGGCATACTTACCTAGTTAGTGAGTGATAGATTTATAATAAGGAAAACTTTGGTAGAATTGACAATTCATATCAGTTATACATGCACTAGATGATTACATGAAGAGTATAATGTTTAATAAATTTTAATCCAAATCAAATAAATTCAAAATTTTGGTGTCAAAAAGAAAACATCGGATATCAGTTTTACCATCTTTTTGAGCTAAAAGTATTTGTCTTAAGACATGTTACATTCCTAGAAAGAAAATTCATTCTTAATTAAAGTGTGAAGAGTTAGAACATAGAGAAGTTCAAGAGTCATGAATGAACATCCAAATGGAACAAGATCCTCAAGTTGATATAAATAATGTATAAGGAAGGATTCAAGAACATATAGTTTATATTGAACTAGTAGGATGCATCATCCCTAACTATATTTAATCTACATATTAAAAAGGGAAAGAACAAGCATTTTTCATGGACGATGAGCCTACTACTTTTAAGGAAGCAATGTTTAACATTGATTCACTAAAATAACATAAAGCCACAAGATTTGAAATGGAATCTATACATATTAGTCAAGTATGGATTTTAGTGGATGCACCTAATGAGATTATACCTATTGGATTTAATTGGGTTTATAAGAGAAAATTTAGTATGGATGTATAAAGCAATAGTAGTAGCAAAAGGTTACAAACAAAAATAGGGAGTTAAGTTTGATGAAATCATTTTGTAGATCGCAATACTTAAGTCTATAAGGGTCTTATAGATTATAATTGCATACCAAGTTAATTAAAATTGACAAATAGATGTCAAAATAACATTTCTCTATAGGAATTTACTCAAGGATATGTATATGACATAATTTAAAGGTTTTGAATTCGAGAGGTTTCCTAATATGCAAGTTGCATAAGTTTACCTACAGACATAAGCAAGCGTAATGGAGTTGGAACATCCAGTTTGATAAAAGAATCAAAGAGTTTGATTTTATCAAAAATAAGAATGAACCATATGTTTGTAGAAGGTTAGATGGAGTGCATTCATCTTTCTTGCACCATATATGGATGACAAACTGTTAATTCAAAACAATATATCAGTGCTTTAATATGTAAAGATTCATTCATCTAATAATGTATCAAAGAAGGGTATAGTAGAAGTAGCCTATGTTATAGCAATAAAGATCTATAAAGATAGATAAAAGAGGTTTCTTGGTTTATCCCCATTCATGTAAATAGATAAAGTATTAAAGAGGTTTAGTATGGAAATTTCTAAAAAAGGAATTCCTACCTATATCGCATGGAATTTCTCTCTAGAAGAGTATGTACCCAAAGAAATTAGAAAAGAGATAAAGTGGATGTGATCTATATACTTTAGATATTGGATCAATGATGTATAAGGTGCTATGTATGAGACCATTTCCGCTTATGTTTTGAGTTTAAAAACATATTTCAATTCAATCTTAATGATGATAAATGAATGGCTATGAAAAACATCTTAAAGTACTTAAAAAGAAATAAATATATTTTCTTGTTCTACGAAGAAGCTAAACAAATATTTTAAAGGTATTCAAAAGCAAGTTTTATGTTTGATCATGTTGATAGCAAATCACAAGTAGGTTATATCTTTACTCCAAATGGTGGGGTAATAACTTAAAAAAGTTACAAACAATCAACCATTGTTCATGCTATGACCAAGCCAAAGCAAATTTCAATGTCTAAGGTAGTAAAGAAAGATGATTGGATTAAGAAGTTCATCGATGAACTTGGAGTGGTTCCTAGAATTGTTAAATCAATAGTATTATACTGATAGCTTATCACTAACTAGCAAATAATAAATTCCTAACTACCAAACTATACAATAAATGGCAAGCTAGGGTCAAACAATAGAGAGCTAGGATGTAAATGTTATTTAAGATGTTGCAAACAAAAGAAAACAAAACACCCTAAAATGATGAAAAAAAATAGATAAGATGTAATGAACATAAACCAAAAGACAAACACAAAGTAAATTTAGAAAAGACTAATAACAATGTTAAAGAAGAGGGATGGAGATATCTTCAGGATTTTGGAATGTTCATAAATTCTTAAGTCTAAATAAAAGGGTACTCTCATCATGGTGTTAGCCTATGGACTCGATTAAGCTCTCGAACCCTTAATTTCTTTAAAATATATAGCCAAAACTAATAAGCTCTAGAAATGGCCTGATCTCCACTACAACCTAGAGTAGGGTCTCTAAGTTCAATAGAGAAGATGCATTAGGTAATAAGAAACAACTAACTTAGACCACCTAGTCATAAGCTCGAAAGGTGTAACCTAAAGGTATGGGATCCTAGATTAGTTCATTAAGTATCCTGAGAAATTTAACTAAAGTATTGCTACTTCTGGGAATCACTATGGACTATTACATATCACACGCTCAACCCTAGCCTTCGGATTAGAAAGTTACCTAAAGGGTGATCAAGCCTATAAGCAACTCCTAATTCATGAAATTTATCCTAAATCTCAAACCAAACCACAATTACAAGAACCATTTCAAAATAAGTTTAACTCCATTCTCTCAATTTCCATCTCTTCATCCTTATAATATCTCTAAACCCTTAAGTAGTCTAGCGACACGTGTTCATATTAAGCAAAATAGACATTAAATAAGCAAAACTCATACTTAATTAAATAAAACCAAGGTTGGAAATTATAAAATCGAAGAAATGAAAACCAAAATTCAACACTAACTTAATAGAAATCAAAACCCTTTATACTAAAAAATAACTAATCATAACCTAAATTACAAAATCTAAACTAATTGCATCAAAATAAAAGTTCCAGCATGCATAAATCGCACAGAAATCCAAATTAATAGATTTTGAACCTAAGAACATGCATAAATCCTAACTATTAAGCACAAATTAATCAAAAGCATCACAACTAAGCAAAAAACCATAACATAAACCATTAAACATTCAAATATCCAAAAGTTCAGACCTGAAAAAGCACATAAGTAAGCTTAAAATAGCTAAGATTAAAGCTCAAAAATTGAAGGAATAAACATCCATTGATATAACATAAAGGTTCCTTACAAAATTTATAAATTTCAACTATAAAATCCATCAAACATTCATTCTAACATTCTAGAACATGTAAAAATATGATTAGCATTAAACTAATGAAATGAATATGAAAATAAAGAATTGAAACTGAAAGAGGATAGCTAAGCTTATGGAAAGTAACAATAATTTCTCTGCTTCTCCTTCTCTCTTCTTGGAGTTTTTCCAAAAGTAGCAAATTTTGAGAGCCCTTCTCTCTTCTCAGAGTTTTCCCAAAAGTTGTAGATTGGAGAACTTCTTTCTAGGTCATTTCTCATTCTTTATATAGTATTTTCAATTTAGGGTAAACCTTAGGGTTTTCCTGAACCTAAAAGGTCCAAAAAGTCCCTCGTAAACTCGAATTTGGAAGCGACCTCACATCTGTTTGCACGCAGGCCACAATCGTGGCTAGTTTGTTTGCTCTCTATCACGATTGTGGTCCTGTGCTTGAATTTTTGTCAGGATCGTTGCCTGAATTGTTTTAGTTCAAACCTCCTTCAAAACTCCTCTGAATGCGCTAAAACACTAACAAACTCATCACAACATCTCATATTGACAAACTTTGTCAAACTTCTTCCTGTTAGCATATATTTGTGCTCAATCCTTTAATCCGTATGTAAACACAAAATGAATACAAATTAAGTATTTAAACATAAAAATAGGATTGAAAAGACATTGAAATACAATAAGAAAATATAAGATAATTCAATCCTATCATATACTATGAAAATAATGACACCAATGTATAGATAAAGGAACTATGGCCTAATCAACAGTTTAAGCATGAACATAGGAAGGTTTTAATTGATTTGGGAGATAATAGAGCAAAAAGACAATGTGCCCACCAAAGCGAATCATATAGGTCCTCTCACAAAGTCATTGTTGTAAAAGAGATATGATTAACATATAGATGGATATGGTATATACATAGGCAATTGACTTTAATGCTAGTGGGGAGTTATTATTTTATTCCTTTACAGCCAATCACCTGATTTCGAGTGATATATGACATTATTAATTTATTGAATATATGTAGTCCTTATCTTTATATATTTTTCCATATTTTATGTTTAATACTAAAGAAAAAATCCATATAATAACTACTGCACAATTGTAATTGTGCTAGGCTTGCAATTAATATATTCAAGTTGCATTTAGTTATCATTCTTAAATTGTCCTAGTTATAATTTCAATAAGATGAGATACTGCTAAAATAATAAAACTAGCACATATTATATTTCTTGCTTATAAAGAAAGTAATTAGTATTATAAATTAAAGTATGAAGATATTTAAATAAACATAATATATTAGAGAATAAGTTAACAAACTAGCCTGATAATGAGGATCTTGGGTAGAGTATTACTAGTGTGTATATGAATTTCCTTATTATAACAGTTGTATGATTAATTTTTAGACTTAAGATTATCAAAATATCTCATATTGTAATTACTGTTTTTGATATTATTTATGACCTGTTATATTGAGGGTAACTTAGTTGGTAGTACTTGAGTTATGAACCATATAGAGATATTTAAGTAAATTAATAAATGATTCATAACCTAAAATAACTTGGAAAAATGTTATATTATTCTTGATTAGTAATGATTTAAGAAATTCTCTGGCTAGAGTAAATCAAGATTTGAAAAGGTTATTTTAAAATATCAATTGTAAATGGTTTAGTAACTAGTAAGAATGAACATGTCTGAATATAAACATTAATTATTAAGGATGAGCATGTCTAAATTTAAATAGAGTAGACACTATCCAATTAGAATATTGGATGATGAAAATAATGAATTATATGTTATTACCATACATGGAAAGGTTTATGTCAAACCACTTTGATACTCCTATATTTGGTTGGTCATGACATGTTGCTCGACATCAATTGTTTAATTGGATTATTAATGATAAATTAAAAGGATTTTAAACCTATATAATTATACCTATGAATTATATTTATTGTTTAAAATCATTTTAAACATATTAGAAAAAATATCACATATAAAAGCCCTCTTTAGCAATCAGCTGATTGCATTTAACTGTTAGCTGATAGCTGATTATATCAACTAATTTGACCAGCAGATTGCGTTAGCTATTTGTCAGAGATATTTGGTCAAATTAGATGTTTAGTATTAGCTGTTTATGTATAAAATGACTTATAAGGACATGACTTTAAAAAAATTATAAAAGTATGAATATTTTACATTTTTATATTTCGATGAGTATTCTTATAAGAATAAAGATTTTAGATATTCAATTCTACAAAATTGATTTTATAACTCTAATAAAAAACATATAACATATAATAATAATAATAATAATAACAAAAACAAAAACAACAACAACAACAACAACAACAACAACAACAACAACAACAACAACGACAACAACAACAATAATAATAATAATAATAATAATAATAATCCCAAAGTCACTTAGGTTGATCAGGCGTTGAATAATAATAATAATAATATCAATTAGGTAAAAAAAAGACAAGTTATTGTATAGCTATAAACAATGCATATCCAAAACTTTGAGCAAATGTATATCCTGTGAAGCAATTTGACAAACAGAAGAAATAAACCATTTTATGGTCTACTTATATTATATTTCATAAGAATAAGATGGAGACAACTATATTGTCTTAACCATTTTGTAGTCTATTTATAGTATACCATAAAAATAAGATTCGCAACTGTTGTCTTACTTTTCTATTGCTGCTTCAACCATAGCCTAACAAAAGAAAGTAGAAAGCGGCAGCGTAATCACCAATACGTGTAAGATTATCATTTCCAATATTATTCTTATACTACTTGCGAACAGGCATTTTAGTTTATCATGTTCAACAATAACTATTTGTAAATATCAACTTAATCACCTTCTCCATCTTTCAATAGGTCATTCTTCGTGCTTGACTGTTGTGTGGGACCATCCAGTTCTATCAATTCTTGTAATTGGTTGAAAACAGGCTAGGAGATAGTTACCTCTTAGCTATTTACACTAAAATCTAGCAAAGACACAAAATCCTCATGCAAAGTTTGATCTTGTACAAGAGTAATCTAAACATAAGTAACGAGTGAGATAGGCTTAATTGTATAAGGCTCCTTGGAAGTGCATAAAGTCTACAGTTAGTAACTGCACTTTTAGTGTTGAAGAAGATTGTCTACACTAGTTTCACCAAAATGATTAGGTAATGCCTCCATATCTACTTGAAAGGAAGTGCGTTGGACCAATACTATCTACAAAGTCGAGTTAGAAATGGTACAATTCATGTTCACCTCATATAGGATAATGTTCATACAGGAGATACTTACATGAGGGATCACATGACACACTGCAATCCCAATGATCATGCCAATTAAACATGAGAGGCCCAGTCGTAGTGCCCAAACTGAAACTGCTCCCAATGCTGTGAAATTATAGCAATATATATAGGTCAGGTTGCAACACCAAACGTATCATATATTTTCTTTAAGCGTTAATATAAGATATAACCCTTTACAAGTGTGGCAATTCAGATACTAAATAAATCAACTAAGAACCTCACGAGAATGAGACCCTTTCACACAATCCTCAGGCTTCAAATTAATCTAGCGAGCCAGCTGGTTCCCATAATCAGAAACTAGTAACAGACATTTTTCTGGGACAAATGCCAATTCAAAATCATTAGAAAAAGATACAACTTTTCTAGGGCCATCTGGCTTCCCCTCTTTAGAGTAATTTCCAACAATTGTCGTCACACCTAGCATCAAAAGCATCAAGAAAGTAGTTTCCACTTGCAGGAACTATAACTTTAAAGAGAGACACAGTAATACCTTGCCTAAAATTTACAAGTAAAGAACTTCAAAATATAGGGTCAAACAAATAATGTTCATCATATGAAACCCCATCAAGATTAGGCCTGCCATTCCAACCTCACATAGTATGACCCATGAATAAAAGTTAAGTTACTAATACCTCACTCTCCTATAATTGATAAGCTACACTTCCATGCACAACCTACACAGGTAGATAACACCTATTCGCACAAGTTTTCCTCTTTCTTATTTCTCTCGAAAACTTGGGCATGGTGTACCCATTTGAAATAGATCCCACACGGTAGTCCGAATTGTTTCCAAATAAGAACATACAAACAAAATTATGAAAACTTACTTGCAAAAAAAATAACAAAACAAAACTAAAACGACCCAAGAACCTAATTCGCTAATCTTTCTAATAACATGGTTGATTTTACTAGAAACGTAAACATTCCCTTCAAGATCAATAGCAAAACTCCTTAGCCCATTGAATCGAGCAGAACTCAGTTGCCCATCCAGGTACCCTGCAACTCCATCTCCTAAAAACCAATTAACCACATCCTTTACAGGAACCTATAAACCAAGCAATCATAGGCACAAAAAAAACTCATATGGAATACAATAGGGTTAAAACACTCCTAAATGAATCATCCCTTGGAAGAAGCTGCAAAACAAACAATTTGATTTGATTACCTATCTTCTGATACCACGAACACGGATTAACCATGCCAACACCATCCTTCCAGTTCTTCAGTGGTATGGACCTCTCACAACTCTTTCTCTCAACTTCAACAACACCAAACCTGCAACCAAAAGCACCAATTATTGTCACCTAATATTTCCCGAGAAACAAGCATAACATCAAGAGTTAAGAGAAGAGATAGAAGAACCCGGAAACTAAAAACTAGTTACCTTCCTCGTTTAGTGACCAATACAAGATAAGGTAAATCTAACAAAGAAAGGGATATACAGGGAGTAATCTTGAGAAGAGATAAAGGAGGAGGACAATCGCAGATGCAAGGAGGACACAAAGAAGAAGAGTAAAGAGGGAAAAATCGACATTAAACAAAAAGATATCAGCTGGTTATCGTAAAATGCTAGTCTGCAGTGGCTTCTTCAAAATGCCGATTAGGTTGGCAAACAACTTAAAACAATTTTTTTATAAAGTCAATCAGCTGATTTGAGTTAAACATTTATCTTTTGGTTGATCATCCAACAACTAAACAAGGCCAAAGAGTAATTAGAGATAGAATTTTTAATTTTAATTAATTCATATTTAACTATGAAGTTTAAGAATTTTAGAGATTTAATATAAGATATTTGATCTATTAAGATTAAATTATAATTATAATTAGAGATTAATTAAAATTAAGAGTTTAATTTGAATTATATTTGGGAAAATTCAGTCTTTATCCAAAATCAAAAAGAATTAAGAGAGCTAGCACTCCCACTAATCCTTCTCAAAAATTGAGTTCGCTTTCTTTATTCCATGAATAATATTAGAATTTGGACATTTAAATAGTTTATGGTTAATAATTTCATCAAAAAAGAATAAATCTTACAAATACTCGAATCAGGTTTATATTTAACCCTTTTATTTTCCAATTTACGTTTCAAATTAATTTATTGGAGAGATCTTAGAAGATTGAAAAAAATATTTCATTGCACCAATAATTTTATATCCATTGATTTTCCCACAACTTATGGTTCTTCCATATTACAAATGAAATCAAGAGCCACAACTTTGTGGCAATTTATGGGTCACTGTGATCAGCTTAGTTCAATGCCAATCTCCTTCTCATGCTAGTACTTAGGTTATTAGCATTTCCTCTCATTAGTAGGTTGAGTTGGGTTTGAAGTGTCGCCTCCTAAAAAAACTACTCCATATTTCTACTTTGTTGTCTAAAAATCCAATAATTCCTTTCTTTCCAAACGTGGTAAACCATTAAAGCCCAGCATATCTTAAATGCTTTGTAATCTACCTAGTTTCCGATCTTCAGCTTCACTAACCAACTGATAGTTTCCTCTCATGAATCAGTTGAATAGCAATCTCAAAATCTTCCTTGTATAGCTACACTTAATCATAATGTGTTCCAAACTTTCTAGTTGCGCACAAAAATTCTCACAATTCAAATAACTAATGTTAATCTTAAAGTTGTCCTTTGTAGGTAATCCCCCCTCATCTGTTACCAAAAGATAAATGAAAAAGCAGGTCTAATGTCTTTATCCCAAACTATTGTAACCCAGTTCACTCGGTTTTATTTATATTTTTGCAAAGAGTTTACAATTTTTTATATTAAATTGACCTGGTTTTCTAGTCGTACATTTGATTTTGTCTTGTTTTCCTTGTTGGCATCTTGGTGCTTAGTTCGGAATGAGATCATCCTCTTACCATTCCTTTTAGTGTTAGAATTCACCAATCTTCTCAATTGTTGTAACTACTCGACCTTATATAGAAGTCCCTTGCAATGCTAGTAATCAAACCAAAAAAGGGTATTACTACCATCCCCGCTTTCACAGAGCACTTAGTTTTGCATCCAATGTCTTATGCTTAAGATTTCCTTAAGGATCTCATATGTGTCTTGCTTTATCTTTAATGTCCAAATGCTTTTATTTTTTATGATGCATGATGGATCAATTTCACCCATAAGTCCTTCTTTGTACTACACAACCAACATAGATTCTTAGCTAGCCTGCTTCATTGAGCTCCTTTGAAGAATGTAATCCTAATCCACCTTGCACCTTTGATCTACAAATTTTCCTCTATCTAATCTTCGCTTTACATCTTTCTTGACCTGAGCCATTCTATAGAAACTCCCGTAGTCTTCTGTTCACTTCTTTGAGTATACTTTTGGGTGTGGGAAGATGACTGAGCCTTTTTTTTTATGTTACTTAGGATTGATTGTATTAGAAGGAGCATGCCTCCATAGATAAGGAAGTTATTCCTCCTTAGGTTAATCCATTTATGTATAGAGTGTAGCATTGATTTGCAATCAATTTCATTAACTCTTCATTGCCATTTGAATGTTAACTTTCCTTGGTTCATTCCCATTTCTCTTGCTTTATTAGCTGCTTCATTACTAGAGGAGTTTTATAGGTAATAGCAGCTTGTCTTAGGGATGTACATCAAAACATACAAATTTTGGAACTCCTCTAAAGAATGTAAGAGTATATCTATAGAGTTTCTCTCTGCCCTAAAAAATAAAAGTAGGTCATCCGCAAAAGCAAAGTGAGTCAGTTTCATACCTTTGTATTTGTGGTGGAGCTAGAATTCAGGGTTTGCACTTGTCTTGCTAGGAGTATAGTTAAGGCTTCCATAAAGAGAACAAACAAGTAAGGAGAAAGAAGGTCCCCTTGCCTAAGGCACCTCCTCGCTTTTGTTAACATAGTTACCAGGATAGTCATTGAGGTCGTGGTAATACGCTACTCTACCCATTACCTGAATTGATCTGGGAAATCTATAGCTTTCAATATATTAGAGAGGAAATTCCAACTAATTAAATCATACACCTTGTCTAAATCAAATTTGACTATGAAATTATCCATGTTCCTCTTAGGGTTATACCCTTCCGATAACTCTTGGTATAGGAGAATATTAGTGCTGACAGACCTTCCCTTTAAAAATGAATTTTGCTCAAGGCTGACTATTTTCACCAAACTTGATCTCAGCCTGTTGGCCAAAATCTTTGTAATTATCTTATATAAGAACTTGCGTAAAGCTATAGGTTTAAAATGCCCCAATATTTCTACATTGGTCCATTTAGGAACTAGATTTATATAGGACTTGCTCAACTACTTAAAAATTACTTTTTTTTAAGAACTCTTGACTCTCCTCGTATGTCCCAGTATTTTTGAAAAAGTATTCCATTGTATTCGTCAGATCCAGGGGATTTATCTAGATTCATAGCAAACACCACCTTCACAATTTCCTCCCTTATAACTTCCCTAATCAATTGGTTCCTACTGTCATCATTAACCTTCTTGATTCTAAAGATCACCTCATTAGGAAGAGCCCTAAGTCAAGTTTTATTCCCATATTGTTTGTAAAAATAGTCAAATGTAACCTTTTTCTTTTCCTCTTAGTTCTTATCCTTCCTACCAGTATCATCTACCAGTAATTTAATGGTATTCTTATTCCTTTTAGCTGTTATAGAACCTATCTAATACTTAGTATACCTCTCTCCCTCCTTTATCCGATTCATTCTAGATTTCTGTCTCAAAAGTGTATTTATACTCAACAAAATTTAGTTGTACTCATAATTAGCTCAACTTCCTCCTTCCTTAGTTCCATATCTTTGGGGTTCACAATTAGCCTCTTTTGATTCTCCTTTAGCTTCTCTAATGTCTTGGCTTTCTCCTTTTGTTTTGGCATAATTGAATTCTTGCGTAGCTTTTTTAACTCCTCTCTTAATGCATTTAGCTTGGTGTTAAATATAAAGCCCTTGGTTCCTATAGCTCCAAGCTTCATTCTCTTCATAAGAATATCCCCAAACTCAGCTTTGTCCATCACTTGCCTTCCACTCACTTACTGCTAACTCTACGACCACTATATGGCTATGGTCTAACACGTTAGGTTCCTCAAAAGTAGCATTGCTTAATAGAAACTAAACTATCCACTCACCATTCACCATACATCTGTCTAGTTTCCGTTTCAAGAAACTAATCCCCAGCTTGCTGGCTACTCTAGGTAAAACCATTCCCATTCCCTTTTAAATTAGTCAGCCCAGAGTTTGTCACCAATTCTTGTAAGTCCCTATTATCATGCTATTTCCATCTTATGTCTCCTTTTGATTCTGTAGCTTTAATAGTACAATTGAAATCCCCCAATGTTATCCAAAGAGCTCTGGTGTGGTTACTAATTCTTTCTATTTCTATCTAAGTATATAGCCTTCGGAAATTGTGATTAATACCATACACAATTGTAATAACAAACACCTTACCCATCTTTTTGATAAGAACTTCACTGTATATCAATTGGTCATTCACAACCTACCTTACGACATCCAATTTTTGAGCATTAAATATAATTATTACCATTCAAATGCTGATCATGGTTAGTGGTCACCTTCTAGTGTTTGTTTAGGAACCATAAGCCTTTTTCCAATTGCTTCTTCTTTATCTTGGTTTCTACCAATCTAAAAATGTCCATCTTCTTACCTCTAATCAATTCCCTAATTACAAGTTGTTTATTAAGGCTATTGAGCCTCTTAATATTCCATACTAGTAACTTCATCGTTTCTTCTTTTTCCTGGACCTCTTCCTTCTAGATTTTCTATTCAACCCAGGTAAGATATACACTATGTCCAGATATCCCATAACTTCCCCTACTTCCACTAAAGAAGTCTCAAAAGCTCTTCCTCTATCTACATGGTCTCTATATCTGCATTGACCCTTTTCTCCTTCACTGGTAATCTCCTCTTCCACATCGTTGCAATCACTTGATCCAAATCTACCTCCATCTACTACTTAGTCCCTTCTTCACTATTTTTCCCCATGATGGTAGCCTTATCGGTCTAAACATCTATTTCTCCTACTGTTATGCCAGTCCTGCTGTGATCTTCTATATTATTTTCTATGGAGGTCAACCTTTCTTCCCACGTGCAATCCTAAGTTAGTGGCCTTGTTTTTGTGATTATCACTACTTCAGAATCCTCCTTTAGCTATTTATGTTTTTCCTCTTTGGATTTTGGTTTCGACATATACAAAACCCCTATTAAGTCTTCTTCTAGTTCACCATTCTCCTTCAATATCACTATTCTCAAAGAATCAGGGAGGTTCTTCAATATACCTACATCAATACACACCCGAGCATACCCAATTCTCTTTATAAGAGCAATATTCTCATCTAATCCTAGGGGTTTACCTATTTTACTCGCAATGTAGCTCATGTCTTATATAAACTAATATTCTAACATACCATTTTCATAGGGCATGTTCCCGAGCACATCGACGATATTCGAGAAGATACTCTACGAGGATGGTACATTAGGATGATCAGAATTACTCATTGCTAACATTTTCATATAAAACATATCATCAGGAGAACAATAATCAATTGGATACATTTCATTTTCAAACATATTCAATCAAAGAAGTCATTTCATTTCAGAATTCATTTATACAATATACCACAGTTATAGAATCCAATACTTAATATAAGTTAACTGAAGGCATATACAGGTGCAAACTGATCTTGACATCTAAATTATGTTCATTTGCAGTGGCTATACTCCAATTGGTCTAACTGGATATCTCTTCTAAACTTGAAAAGCCAAGTTACAATTTTGATGAGTTTTGCAAACTCTGTGAGTGAACCATCACTGATGATTTCACTCATTTCAAATGCACAAATATTTCACATATCATCAAATTCACAACATTCCCTTATCTTAATAAGACATAATCAATGTCACACATTTCATACATGCTTTCAGATCATGCATATCCTAATCAATGACATTGTCAACAGATACACAGATATGGTATATCACTTTATCATCACAATTTCTAAAATAGATTCATGATCATGTAGTAATGCAGATGTTTCTGAGACTCAACTTTTGTTATTATTTATTATGACTGAATGACTTTTAGATACAGATACAGATACTATCCCATATTAGGCTCATTCAAATACAGAAATCACAGAGCTGGGCTCTACGTGCATAATTCTAAGCTTAAAGGTCTTTCAGACTGGTCACAATGCCTTTATCTGATCATGTATTTAATGTAATGCATCAAATAACATAATAAACCATCAATAACATTTTGTTATGATATACAGATGGAATCTCATATTCATCGGACCTAAGTCTGGCATTCAACTTTCTTTGAGTAAATAAATATCATTCAGAATTCAGATGCAAATAGAACACTTCAATATATTCTCAAATATCAAACTCCTCAAGCTATTAATGTCTAAAATTATCACAATTTAGTCATTAATAGTTCAATATATGGGAATTAAATAGGAAAAGAAATAAATCAGTCCTAGTGATGTGATCTAGGTTGACTTATAGTACACTTTAGATATTAGCATTTGCCTTCATAATCTGGAAGCATCCAGATGCTTGTGTATCACTCTTCATACAATACACATATATTTCGCATCTCATTAATTTTTCAATCATATGAGTATTCAATCATTAATATGAATATATATATAATATCATGTTTCAAACTTGGATTGATAACAAACAATCTTTTCCTTAAGATGTAACATTAATTAATATCTTCAACTTATTGACCACTTTAATCAACTTATAAAGCATCAATCTAGGTTTATTTCAAACCTTAATGAAGTCCAAAATATACCAAATAAAGTGACTTGTCCTCATATGGTTCAACAATTGAACAAATCAGAAATTACCTGGCAAAAGCACTGCCATCCCACAATCGTGACAGAAGCTATTGCATCAGCCCACAGTTGTGGGATGGGTGCCATGATCATGACCTACCTATTTTCCTGCATCTTTTTAGATTTTCACACCTTGTTACCAAATTTAAAACACCTTTATAATAGTCCCTTCGTTATACCTCAATTGTACACTAATTATACATCAATTCCTTATCAAATCATCTCCAATTCTAGCTCAAACTTATTCAATTGACAACTCATAATTCATTGTCTTTCATGCATTAAAACTAAACTAGAAACTATCATTTTCCAAAACTTATTCCTTCTTCAATATCATATAGATTCATTCCAATTCATTCATCATCATCATACTATTAAACCATGTCATAAAGATAAGATGTCTACTTACTTGTTAAGCTTTCATTTCACCTCAAAACATCAAGTTAATCAAGCCCTCCATGCTTACAAGATCAATACAATTCTAGGTGAAAACAAATTGATTTCTAGTAATAAGATGAAGGTAACATTCAACTGGTTCGTTCACAAAATTTCTTGTAACAAATTAAGCTTGGGTAAAACCAAAATGCAAATAGAAGATGGGAGTAGTTTCAGTGGTGAAGGAAAGGAGAAGACAACAAAACTTTGCTTACTTTAATCTTCTTCTCTAAGTGCTAGGTGTCTTCATTTAAACCTAGCCATGGCATGGAATCCATTTGTTTCTTAACTAAGCTATCATATGCCCCTTAAAATGCTGCCATTAATCTCCTAACTATTTGTCTATATGTCACACATTAATTGGCCCATTTGTCACTTTATAATTGGTCTACTTTTTGCATAATAATTGATCAACTTATCAATTAATTACTAGTCTAATTGTCACTCATTTAACTATGTCAAATGTCACTCAATTTGAGGCTTAGTCATTCTAATTTTTCATGTCTCGATTAGTCTTTCCACCTGGGCATTTTCCAAAACTAAACGTACATATTAATTTATCAATTTCTCAATTATGACAATTAATTCCAAGTTGCTAATTATAATCCATCAATTCTTCTCTTTCATAAACCAAAATACAAGATATTAGAAAGCACCTTCATATCTCATATTCCATTCAATTTCATACCTTAGAATATGTCAACTAAATACCATTTGTCTAATTCGCAATTCATGTGTGTATGCTTATATTATGCCTTTGAACACAATTATAAAATCATGTCATGGATGTCACAAATTCATTCTACATATTGACACTCATATAACTCATTGTTCTAACTCTTTAAATCTCTCAATCATTTGAGATACGAGATACTATAGATATTCTAAGAGCACTTTGTGAATATTCATACGTAGGGAGATGGAGTTCAACTTGTTTTTGTCCATGTTCACCCCTGGTTGCTACCTCTTGATGAGTATTAGGTGCCCTATCATGTGTCATGGCCCTACTTCTAGAACACTCTATATGTTCTCCTTTTTGTTGAATTTAACCATAAAAAGTTCATCCTCATTCACCACAACATTCTCTAAACCCTGTTCCTCCAAGCAGCCATAATGTTGGGCCCCATTTTTTTAATTATTTTAGTAAGCATGATTTGAATAAATTTTGTGGTCTTATTAGATAAATCATTTTATTTAGAGTTAAATTATTATGTTAAGTTTAGGAGGATTTATAGCATGGATTGATAGAAATTCGAAGTATAAAATGGAAGAATTAAGATTAAGTTAGAGTATAGTATGGTGTATGTTAAATTGAAGAATTAAGAAATGCATAAGGGTATTTTGGGAAGATCACTAAAGGTTAAAAGGCTAAGGCATTACATGGAAGGGCATAGTGGACTTTGCTCACTTATTAAGGGTATAAAAAGGGGAAGAATTAATTGTTGTCTTACATTTTAGAGAAGCAAAATTGAGAGTGAAAGAAGAAGAGAAAGAGAGAAGTGGAGAAAAGAACAAGAAGAAGATAGGGTTTGGAAATTCTTGAAGAGCTTGAAGATTTTGAGGTTACAACAAGTAAGTATGAATATAAACTCTTCTTAATTATTAGATGATGCATATTTAGGGTTGGTTAGAAGTGAACATGTGTAGGAAATTGTGATGAATGGTTTAAGTGAATGTTTGGGCTTGGTTAATGATCAAAACTAGATTATGAATCGTTGTGAATGATATTGGATTGGAATTGTGTTGAAAATGAAGTAGAAGAGATGGGTTAGTGATAAGATGGGTTTATATGGGAAAGGTGGGAAGTAAGAAGATGGAAAATGTCCCAAACCATGTTCTCGGAATGGGTTTCTGGATACAAAGCATGTTCTAAGAGTTGGTTTCTGGGCATTTTCACCATGGTGAGCTTGGTTTTGCCACGGCGAACTCAGACAATTTCGCCGCAGCGAAGTTGGATTTTGCCGCGGTGAACTTTCCAACACCAAACATGCTTTGGTATTTTGGGAATAACTTTTGGTGTACTTATCAAATGAGATGATTTTTGATTTGTTGTAAACTAGATACATAGGGATAAAAATTGAATGAAGGAATTAAGTTTAAATTAAGTCTATAAGGATTTAAATTTCTTTGTGGATGTTGAATATATAATTTTGTTTCAGCATTAGAAGTAGAAGTTGTTGAGGTGTGACTTTTCGATTTCTAAACCAAATTGAATGGAATTTTGTTTATTGTTTGAGGAAATCGAGAAGGTGATCAAGAGAGGCAAGAGTAGCAAGAAGAAGGACATCTCTAAGCAAGTTTATAAGCAAGGATTTCAAGGTGGGTTACACTTTTATAATTAAGTAATAAGCCCCTAATGTATCTTCAAAATCAAGAAAGTTTTAAAATGTTTTCAATTATGCTATAAATGTGCCACATGTTTGAATATGAATTGTGTCATTGGTTTATGAAATGAAAGATGAAAATGATCATTTGAAAGGTTATTGATTTTTGAAAAGATA